>JAJOZX010005209.1:145000-225000 GCA_023014485.1 Bathynomus jamesi
TATGTATATATATTGTGTATATATATAATATATGAGTGTGTATATATATACATATACATATATGTGAGTGTGTGTATATATATATATATACGGTATATATACATATATATATATATATATACATTATATATATACTGTATAATATATATATATATATATATATATATATATTATATATATATGCATATTATATATATAATATAGTGTATATATATATATATATATATATATATATATATATATATATATGCATATATATATTTATATATGTGTATATATATATATACACACACATATATATATATATATATGTATATATAGTGATTATATATATATATATATATATATAGATCGGAAGAACTGCTGGCTAGGTAAGGGACTTAATAGAGCGATTAAAGGAGAAAACTAATAAGATTGTCTTAACAGGTATACTTCCTCGAATTATCCAACGTAACGATTTCTACAGCAAGGCGACCTATGTTAACAATAAACTAAAGTCTCTTTGCCAACAGGAAGGAGTGCATTGTGCGAATTTTTGGAACAGTTTCTACGGCAGGAGGGACTTGTTCCTCGAAGATGGACTTCATCTTAATGACGTAGGAGCTGCTCGTTTAGGAAGACTATTTCATAATACTGTCTCTTCTTTTCAGGCTGCCGTAACTTGAACGGTCCCAGCGTAAATTCTACAAATTTCCCCTGCGCTCGCAAAGGTGTCGTAATTACAAACAATTTGAAGGTTCTATCCTTAAATGCTAGTAGCCTACGAAATAAAATAAACGAATTTTTTTCTTTAATTGCTTGTAAAGACTACGATTTAATTGCGGTAAACGAATCGTGGCTTAGCACTGAAACACGTGACTTTGTAGGGGAGTATCAAATTAAAGGTTATAGACGTTTTGTTAAAAACAGAATAGGTAGGCGAGGAGGCGGTGTTATGTTGTATATCAAAGATAATATTGCGAACGTTATAGAAGTAAAGCACTCAATTCCAGAACCGATAGATGCGACTATAGCAGAACTTAAATTAAACGACTTCAAACTTCTTGTTGCAGTTATACAGGGTGTTTCTAAAGTAACCATCTATTTTGCGAAATAATATGAATTATAAAAAAAACACCTTTAAAACATGAAAATATATATATATATTTGTAAGCTCGGCACACATTGTTGCTCTTCGTGGATAATCTTCTTCTTGTAAGTTGTGGAACAATTGAATGTGGTACGGCTTTTTCTTTAAATCATAACGAAGAATTCTGTAAACCGTTGTTTGTGGAATTTCTAATCTGTGGGATGCCCTCTGAATCGATAATTGTGGATCCTCTTCGAATGCTTCTTGAACAGATTCGATTCTTTCGTGAGATCTTCTTGGCCGTCCAGATCTACGCTCGTCATGCACAGATCCAGTCCTCATAAATTTGTTTACTAATTCGCGAATAGCCTGGTCTCTAGGGCCTGTTTTACGAAACCTTCTCTCAAACTTTTCTCTAATTTCATTGCACTTCATGCCTTTTATCCTGCATGTTACTACATAAACTCGTTCTTGCACATTCATCATCAATGATATGGGATTGAAAATAAAATAAAATAATTAACAAAAAATCGTGTAAAGCAATTTAAATATTATAAATACATGAATTTTGTATATCAATGCACATACCATTATGCCAATATAACAATTGTTTAAAATCCCCCTATTTCAAAAAATTAGATGGTTACTTTAGAAACACCCTGTATATAGGACCCCTAATCAAACAGCTGATACGGACGAAGCGTTATATCGTGAACTAAAGAGAATAATCGGTAGTGAGCAGGCTTTAGTTATGGGTGACTTTAATTGCGCCAACGAGAATTACGATACAATGCAGGGAGACGTGGAAGGTAATCGTTTAGTTAATTTTCTCGAGGATAGCTTTCTTAGTCAAAAGGTTGGGGAACCTACGAGGTTGGACAGTATTTTAGATTTAGTAATAACAAAGGATGATAGGCTAATTATGGATCTTCAAGTAATAGAACCGTTAAGCAATAGCGATCACAATATGGTAGAGTTTGTCCTCTCAGTAAGTCACTCGAAACGAACTAACTCGACTAAAATTCCTAACTTCCAGCACGCAGACTTTTGTAAATTTCGAGATAAATTGTCACACGTCAATTGTGAAAACGTGATGGGGAACTCCAACGCAAAACTAATGTGGGAATCGTTCGAAACAGTATTTAGGACTATAAATGAGGAATGTGTACCGTACAAAATTAAGCGTGCGAAAGTAAATAACAAGGCCTTGTGGTTTACTTCTAGGGTAGGAGACATTATAAAGAGTAGAGATAGGGTTTATAGGCAACATAAGAGCGATAAAAACAATTTGTTGTTACGAAACGACTACATATCTCTGAGGCGTGAAGCGAAAAGTGTAATAAAAAAGTCCAAGCGCGAATTTAAAATCTCCATAGCTCGTGACGGTAAAGAAAACCCCAAGCGATTCTTTCAATACGTCAATAATAGAAATCCAGTAAAAAGTGTCTTGGGTCCATTGAAAAATGTAAACGGAGATCTAGTTTCTGAAAACAAGGAAATGGGTACCTTGCTAAACGAATTTTTTACGTCAGTTTTTACTATAGAAGATGTAACGAATATCCCTACGGTCATAGACATAATACCTTTTGATAATGGTAATATTTTGGATAATACCTGGCTATTTAAAATGATTCATCCGATTTCAACTGAGAATACTTCCGTACCTATCAACCGTGCATCAACTGGGCATACACCACATGAAAGAGGAAATCTCCGAGTTTTACGCGATCACGCGAGAGGGCTCCAAAGTCACGCCGTGGCCTAGCGTAGCAACAAACAGTCAGTGTGAAAATGGCGTCCGCACAGCAGAAGGCGTTTTGTGTGTTGCAGTTTTTGAGCTGTAAATCGGTAGTCACAGTGCAGCGTGAGTTTCGTCGACGTTACAGAACAGATCCACCGCGTGCTCAGAGCATCCGTCGGTGGTATCGGCAGTTCGAGGAAACAGGATGTTTGTGTAAAGGCAAGTCCACAGGACGACCGCGCGTGTCTGAGGATAATGCTGGAGCGAGTATTGGAGGAATTCGACTATCGTGTCGACGTTGCTCGTGTAACTAGGGGAAGTCACATAGAGCATTTATGTGGTGAGAGACAAAATTTGGACAGTTTTTCTTTTGGTTGATGTATCACAAATCACTGTATTTGTAACATTAAAATATATTCTCATTTAAAATCAGGTGAATCATTTTCAATAGCCCTGTATTGTCGTTAGTGAAGGGGAAGTAATGCGCTATATTGATAAAATGAAAACGCGTAAATCACCGGGTCCGGATTCCATATATCCCATACAACTAAAAGTATTAAAAGATAGCATTGTTGTGCCGCTAACAAAGATTTTTAATGCGTCTATTTCTGAAGGGTGCGTACCAGATAATTTCAAGTTAGCAAACGTAACACCTATCTTTAAGAAAGGCGATAAAGGTGCGGCGGGAAATTATAGGCCAATCAGTTTAACGTCTGTTGTAGGTAAGCTACTGGAATCAATAATTAGGGATCGTATAGTCGAACACTTAGAATTCCATAAGCTAGTTAGAAATACGCAGCACGGATTTAGGCGAAACAAATCTTGCTTAACTAATCTTTTAGAATTTTTCAAAAGCGTGGTTGACGTTTACGATAGACATCGGGCGGTTGACGTAGTGTATTTAGATTTTCAAAAAGCGTTTGACACCGTGCCGCACAAAAGACTCATTGAAAAAACTAAGGCCCATTGAATCAGGGGTGTAGTAATAAATTGGCTAGAAGAGTGGTTGCGAGGTAGGAAACAGAGGGTGGTCGTTGATGGAGAGGAGTCGTGTTGGGCTAATGTAGCGAGTGGCGTTCCTCAGGGTTCTGTATTGGGCCCCTTGCTTTTTCTTATATATATTAACGATTTAGATGTCGGCCTAGTCAGTACAGTTTCAAAGTTTGCGGATGATACGAAGCTGGGTGGTAGGGTGATTAATGACGAAGATAGAGGTAAAATTCAGGAAGATCTGAATAAAATCGTTGATTGGTCAGTCACATGGCAAATGAGATTTAACGTTGATAAGTGCAAAATTTGGCATATAGGTTCGCGTAACGGTAATTTTGCGTATAGTATGCCAGGGAAAGATTTAACAAGCGTAGAGCAGGAAAAAGATTTAGGAGTTATAGTCACTGGTGATTTAAAAGTAGTGAAACAAAGTACAGCAGCGGTCAATAAGGCGAACAGTGTTAGGTTTTATAACTCGAAATTTTGAGTACAAATAGCGCGATATTATAGTTCCTCTTTATAAATCATTAATTAGACCCCATTTGGAGTACGCGATCCAATTTTGGAATCCGCATATGCGCAAAGATATAGACAAAATTGAAACAGTTGAAAGACGAGTAACTAAGATGATTCCGTCGCTTAGGTCAAAGTCGTACGAGTATAGGTTTAAGGAGTTAAAATTGACAACACTCGAGACTAGGAGGTTAAGGGGTGATCTAATCCAGGTTTTCAAAATTATGAATGGTCTCGATATCGTAGATAGAGATAGCTTTTTCGAAATATCTCAATATAATAGGACTAGAAATAACGGGTGTAAGTTGACAAGTAGAAGGTTCGAGACAGTAGTTGCCAAAAACTTTTTTACGCATAGAATAGTAAATAGCTGGAATAGTTTGCCGGTAGAAGAAATTAGTAGCACTTCTATAAACATGTTTAAAAATCGATTAGACGCATATGTTGATAGATTGGGTATAGTTTAAGGTAGTAAAATTAAGGCTTTGTGGGGATAGATCCCACAGCTCAACACAAGTGTTGTGGGATATAGGGAGGCAGCGTCTTGGGTTAGGGGATACTCTCTGTCCTTACACACCCCATTTAAAGAGATTCCTCTGCTGAGCGGTGCCCCCCATAGTACTGTGAGGTATTGAAAAACTCATGATCTTCACTTGCCCCACAAACACCTTTAAATGGGAGACCCAAGATGGGTGCACACACATTTCTACATTACTGTACAGTCTTTACAGCCACACCTACACTTTTCATCCTTAGTGTATATATTGTAATGTATATGGTTGTAAATTTTGAATTGGTCCACAATCGATATGGACCGTGACTTATTTTTCGTGACAAGGTACTAGTATTGATGGATACCGTAATGAAATTGACTGGATTCTTTGGATCTGATATATTTGCATGTCGGTTATAAATAGATATAGAGTGTAACATATTTGTGGACAGTAGTCTATTATGACTTGATCCTCTTGATCCAGAGATTCTATCTTTAGTTTTAAATCGATAATTAATTAGTTTTGCTAAATTGGTCGTTGCCAATGTACACATATGTACACATTGTACAGGAAGTACATATATATATATATGTGTATATATATATATATATATGTATACATACATATATATATATATATATATATATATATATATATATTATATATATATATATATATATATATAGGGTGAACCAAATGTAGGTGGACAGTAAATGATAACGTTTATTTTGAGAATACATATTTAATTTTTTTGTATACTATAATACAAAATAAAATTTAAATAAATTTAGTTATAATATTTAATATAATATAACACAAACACCATAGTTATAATGAACACCATAGTTATAATATAATATAACACAAACCGTATTCAACCTACTGTCCACCTACTTTTGGTTCACCGTGTATATATATATACATATATATATATATATATATATATATATATATATATATATATATATATATATGTGTGTGTGTGTGTGTGTGTATATATATATCGGGTGGCCACAAAAAACTTTACTTAATTCAAAGTTTAATAACTGCAACAATTTAAAACTTATGCGATTGAGCTTTGGCACACATTAACAGATGGTTATAATCTATAATTGCTGGAATTTTCAAATATGTAGGTTCTATAGTTTTGTTACAGTGAACAATTTAAAAGCATATGTCTAAAAATAGTTTACCGAAGAAAATGAACTTGAACTTCACAAAATTTACTTAAACAAATGGTCAATGTGACCACCTCCCTGTTGGTAAACTGCCCTCAATCGCTTCTTCCACGAGGAGATGCACTTTCGAACCTCATCTAAGGTGATATCCTCCCATGCTCTACTGATTTTCTCCTTAAGTTCATCTTCGGTGAATTTGTCTTTCTGCCTGCCGTAAACCTTAACCATGAGGGAATCCCATACTGAATAGTCCATCGGATTACAGTCGGGAGACTCAGGCGGCCCTTCATCCTTTTTGATGAAATTAGGGGTCTCTTGCTCTAGATGATTTTGGGTCGCTCGGCTTGTATGGGCGGGTGCCCCATCTTGCTGGAAAATGTAGGCCTCATCAGGATACAGCTGACGACAATCAGGAAGTAACCCATTATCTAACAGGTTGATGTAGCGCTCAGAGTTAACTTTAGTTTCGTTTGTGGCAATAAAATGAATTCGTGTTTTCCCCTTCCATGAAATTCCCGCCGATACCATTACTTTTCTGCTGAATCGTGAGGTTTCATGATAAAGCCTGGAGGGAGGAATGTCCTTTTTCCTTGAACCATAAACCCTGTCATTTTGCCTGTTTTTGGCACCTCCAACGTGAAATCCTTTTCGTCTGTAAACACAACTTTACAACTTTTTGCACGTCTTCAGCTGAGTAGCGTTCATATAGGGATTTACAGCGGGCCTCTCTATGCTGTCTTACATTCTGATCACGCAGAGAAACTCGAATTCTCTTGTAGGCCTTCAATTTCAAACGTTTTACAATCCCTTGTACAGAGGAGCGAGAAATCCCAAGGTCGTACGCAATCTGTCTCTGGGAGCGATGAGTTTCTGGTGTATTCTCCTGGGATTGAATCAGTTCCTCCACGGCAGCCTTATTTTCTTCTGTTGAAACACTTTTGGGCCTGCCACTGCCGGGTTTTCTAGCTGTTGATCCAGTATCCTTTATCTTTCTTATTAAGTTATAAACACTTTGACGAGTCCAGTTCTTTGCGGGGAATTCTCGGACAATCCTATTTCCATTCCAACCTTTTTCCTTGACACATGCTTCTATGATGGCTTTATCACTTTTACTTAACGTCATGCTGGCGGGGTTTTAGCGGAAAAATAAAAGAAAGCAAATTCACATTAGGTTTAGCATACGCCAGCGCGCGTGTCATACTACGCTACATCAGGTTTAGCCTAGGCTAGCGCACGTACGTGTCAGATGCACACCAGGCATGCTATTTTTAGACATATGCTTTTAAATTGTTCACTGTAACAAAACTATAGAATCTACATATTTGAAAATTCCAGCAATTATAGATTGTATGCATCTGTTAATGTGTGCAAAATCTCAATCGCATACGTTTTGAATTGTTGCAGTTATTAAACTTTCAATTAAGTAAAGTTTTTTTGTGGCCACCCGATATATATATATATATATATATATATATATATATATATATATATATATATGTGTGTGTGTGTGTGTGTGTATATATATATATATATATATATATATATATATAAATATATATAAATATATGATGAATAAAACCACGAAGGAAAGGAAACACAAAAGGTGCCCAAGCGCTTTCGTCTAATGACATCCTCAGGAACACTGAAGTACATAAAAGGTTACGGCCAATATATAGGTTACAGAAAGAAAAAAAAAATAAATAACATACATACACACAAACATACATATATATATATATATATATATATATATATATATATATATATATATATATATATATATATATATACATACATATCTACACACATACAAATTATTAAGCAGATTACATTTTGTCCACTGTTTTCAAAAGTTTTTCCTCGATTTCAATGAAATTTGTATAAAATAATCACTATATATAGCAGCATTGATGGTATTCATTTCGATAAAATATTTTGCTAATTAAAATAATTATCTCATTTTATTGAAAAATATGTAAAATATTGTGTTCCGAATTATTAAGCAAGTATTCTATTTACGGATCTAAATGGTGAAAATGGGTAAGAAGAAGGATTTAACACTAACTGAGAAAAGAAAAATAGTCAAGTTACTCGCTGAAAATATAAAATCTATTGAAATTGCGAAGCAGTTTGGCAGAGCTTATCGAACTGTAAACAAGTTTGTAGCGGAGGGTACCAAACTGAGGCAGCGAAGTGATAAAGGAGCTATAAGAAAAGTGACAAGGCGGCAGATATCTGTAATCAAGCGCAAATTGCAAAGCATCCATTGTCCTCAAGTAAAGGGGTTTTTGAGCAAGCTGGCATACATAATGTACCAAGAACATCTCGATATGGAATCCTCCAAACAATTGGCAAGACGTGTAAACGTACGATTCAGTCACCATTAACACACAGGTACAAGAAGCAGCGTGTTGAATGGGCACGTCAGTACGTGAAAACAGATTTTAATACTGTATTGTACACCAATGAATGAAAAGCAACCCTTTAGGGACTTGATGTTTGGTCAAGAAGATGGATGCTGAGAGCCAATTTCTACCATCGAGATTAAGACGCCAACAAGGTGGAGGTAGTGTCATGTTTTGGGCAGGATTGATAGGCAATGAAGTAGCTGTCCCATACAGAGTGCCTGATGGTGTAAAAATGAATGCCATCTTACACAAAAATTCTAAAAGAAAACCTCATTCCATGGTAGAGATTGACCCTTAGCAATCCATCTTTTTGACCAACCATCAGATCCCTCAAGGGTTGTTCTTCATTCATCGGTTAACAATACAGTATTAAAATCTGTTTTCACGTACTGAGGCGCCCATTCAACACGCTGCTTCTTGTACTTGGGTGTTAATGGTGACTGAATCGTAGGTTTACACGTCTTGCCAATTGTTTGGAGGATTCCATATCGAGATGTTCTTGGTACATTATGTATGCCAGCCTGCTCAAAAACCTCTTTACTTGAGGACAATGGATGCTTTGCAATTTGCGCTTGATTACAGATATCTGCCGCCTTGTCACTTTTCTTATAGCTCCTTTATCACTTCGCTGCCTCAGTTTGGTAACCTCCTCTACAAACTTGTTTACATTTCGACAAGCTCTGCCAAACTGCTTCGCAATTTCAATAGATTTTATATTTTCAGCGAGTAACTTGACTATTTTTCTTTTCTCAGTTAGTGTTAAATCCTTCTTCTTACCCATTCTCACCATTTAGATCCGTAAATAGAATACATGCTTAATAATTCGGAACACAATATTTTACATATTTTTCAATAAAATGAGATTATTATTTTAATTAGCAAAATATTTTATCGAAATGAATACCATCAATGCTGCTATATATAGTGATTATTTTATACAAATTTCATTAAAATCGGGGAAAAACTTTTGAAAACATTGGAGAAAATGTAATCTGCTTAATAATTTGGAACGCAGTGTAGAGTCAAGTTTCGATATATATAAAAATAAAATGAAGATTAAAAGTTAATAAAGTAGCGTACAAGTTTACCAAAGATTTAGCGTCCTACCCTTTTTATCTAAATTTGTTTTGAAGGAATTCAAAACAACAGGATCGAGTCGAAAAAGACCTTTGCTTATGTTGAAGTTATTTGAAAGTTGGATAATGGCAGACTCAAGAATATTTCTATTGAGAATGTTGCTAGAATGAAATAAAACTGAAGCATTATTCCAATCAATACAGTGGGATAACTCTGACAAATGGACAAAAAGAGCAGTGGACAACTGTACTGTTCTAACGGAATATTGATGCTGTTTTATACGTGTGTGCAAATCCTTTCCCGTCTGACCTATGTAAAAGGAATCCCATTGTTTACACCCAATTTTATAGATAATGCCTGAATTATTGGTAGGGCTATTTTTTACTATGATATTTTTCACAATATTGTTATATGAAAATACTACATTAATATCCAAAAGTTTAAGTACATTAGCAATGCCTAAAAAGCCCTGGAAAAATGGAAGTACTAAAATATTTTTTGACAAAGTACGAGTGTTATTATTGACACGATAGAAAGTTCGTTTTGCCTTGTTGAGACAAGATTCCATAAACGCAGATGGGTAACACAGATCACTTCCAATACCGTTGATTTTTTCCAATCCAGGTCACGATTCATGGGCCAGATACACAAAATATCGTCGACGTACCGCAACCGATGGATGCCAACCCCCAGGATCAATTCCCCTCCATTAAGTTTATTTTAAAAGTGGAACAAGATAATTCAATCCCATTTTTGGATGTGCGTGTACATAGGGAAAGCCCAGGTTTTATGTTTAGTATCTATCGGAAAACAACAAACAATTTGTCCTACGTACACTTTTACTCGGGACATGACACCCCCACCAAGAAGGCCATTTCTTCATCAATGTTTCTCCGCGCCCATAGGATCGCCAGTCCGGAATACATCGATGCCGAATTGGAAAAAATCAACGGTATTGGAAGTGATCTGTGTTATCCATCTGCGTTTATGGAATCTTGTCTCAACAAGGCAAAACAAACTTTCTATCGTGTCAATAATAACACTCGTACTATGTAAAAAAATATTTTAGTACTTCCATTTTTCTCGCGCTTTTTAGGCATTGCTAATGTACTTAAACTTTTGGATATTAATGTAGTATTTTCAAATAACAATATTGTGAAAAATATCATAGTAAAAAAGAGCCCTACCAATAATTCAGGCATTATCTATAAAATTGGTTGTAAACAATATGATTCCTTTTACATAGGTCAGATGGGAAAGGATTTGCACACACGTATAAAACAGCATCAATATTCAGTTAGAGCAGGACATTTGTCCAGTGCCCTTTTTGTCCATTTGTCAGTGTTATCCCACTGTATTGATTGGAATAATGCTTCAGTTTTATTCCACTCTAGCAATATTGTTAATAGAAATATTCTTGAGTCTGCCATTATCCAACTTTCAAATAACTTCAACATAAGCAAAGGTCTTTTTCAACTCGATCCTGTTGTTTTGAATTCCTTCAAAACAGATTTAGATAAGAAGGGTAGAACGCTAAATCTTTGGTAAACTTGTATGCTACTTTATTAACTTTTAATTTTCATTTTATTTTTACATACATCGAAACTTAACCATAAAAGGCAGAGTGTTAAAAGCCGGGCAGATTTCCAGTATAAATTTGTATTTTTATAATTCATTTGATCTTGTGCTAAAAATCGATATTTTTTCCTTACAAACTGTATGCCTCTCTGATAATCCTTTAATTTTTAATTTTTACTTCTCCGTTTATTGCATATATAATATATATATATATATATATATATATATATATATATATATATATATATGTGTATATATTTATTTTTCTTTTTTTTTCTTTCTGTAACCTACATATAGGCTGTAACCCTTTTATGTACTTCAGTGTTCCTGAGGATGTCATTAGACGAAAGCGCTTGAGCACCATTTTGTGTTTCCTTTCCTTCGTGGTTTTATTCATCATAAATATTTTTCACGTGTTACTTTCGTGAAATAATTTTCATATATATATATATATATATATATATATATATATATATATGTGTGTATATATATATATATGTGTATATATATATATATATGTGTGTATATATATATATATATATATATATATATATATATATTTGTGTGGGTATATATATATGTGTGTATATATGTTATAATGTTATAATGTTTCAGACCAACAAAGACCCTAGGATCCACTCATGGCTGGTCTACCTAACTGTTTTCTTAGTTGTGTATGTCCTCCGTGTTGGCGGAGGAGACCTACAATTTTTCGTGGGTTCCGAACCACAAGAACATAAGAAATTTATGTAACAACTTCCTGACATTGGCAACGACCAATTAATTATCGATTTAAAACTAAAGATAGAATCTCTGGATCCAGAGGATCAAGTCATAATAGACTACTATCCACAAATATGTTACACTCTATATCTATTTATAACCGACATGCAAATATATCAGATCCAAAGAATCCAGTCATTTTCATTACGGTATCCATCAATACTAGTACCTTGCCCAACGAAAAATAAGTCACGGTCCATATCGATTGCGGACGAAGTCAAAATTTACAACCAATTACATTACAATATATATACTTAGGAGGAAAAGTGTATGTGTGGCTGTAAAGACAGTACAGTAATGTAGAAATGTGTGTGCACCCATTTTGGGTCTCCCATTTCAAGCTGTTTGTTGGGCAAGTGAAGATCATGAGTTTTTCAATACCTCACAGTCCTATGGGGGACACCGCTCAGCAGAGGAATCTCTTTAAATGGGGTGTGTAAGGACAGAGAGTATCCCCTAACCCAAGACGCTGCCTCGCTATATCCCACAACACTTGTGTTGAGCTGTGGGATCTATCACCACAAGGCCTTAATTTTTATACCTTAAACTATACCCTATCTATCAACATATGCGTCCAATCGATTTTTAAACATGTTTATAGACGCGCTACTAATTACTTCTACCGGCAAAGTATTCCACCTATTTACTATTCTATGCCTAAAAAAGTTCTTGGCAACTGCTGTCTCGAACCTTCTACTTGTCAACTTACACCCGTTATTTCTAGTCCTATTATATTGAGATATTTCGAAAAAGCTATCTCTATCTACGTTATCGAACCCATTCATAATTTTGAAAACTTGGATTAGATCACCCCTTAACCTCTTAGTCTCGAGTTTTGTCAATTTTAACTCCTTAAGCCTATCCTCGTACGACTTTGACCTAAGCGACGGAATCATCTTAGTTGCTCGTCTTTGAACTGTTTCGATTTTGTCTATATCTTTGCGCATATGCGGATTCCAAAATTGGACCGCGTACTCCAAATTTGGTCTAACTAATGATTTATAAAGAGGAACTATAATATCGCGCGATTTGTACTAAAAATTTCGAGCTATATAACCTAACACTTTGTTCGCCTTATTGACCGCTGTTGTACTTTGTTTCGCTACTTTTAAATCACTAGTGACTATAACTCCTAAATCTTTTTCCCGCTCTACGCTTGTTAAATCTTTCCCTGACATACTATACACAAAATTACCGTTACGCGAACCTATATGCAAAATTTTGCACTTATCCACGTTAAATCTCATTTGCCATGTGACTGACCAATCAACGATTTTATTCAGATCTTCCTGGATTTTACTTCTATCTTCGTCATTAATCGTCCTACCACCCAGCTTCGTGTCATCCGCTGCATATATATATATATATATATATATATATATATATATATATATATATATATACATAAATTATTTTATATCAGTATTATTATTATTATTATTATTATCAATATAATATATCCCCAAATTAATTTCTCAATGATTTCTTTTCTAAAAATTTTGCATTAAAATAACTTAAAATCTTTGATCGTTCTTATCAGATAATCCCTAATTTCTGGAAGTAGATCCTTTTACCAAGATTTAATCCCGGAAATAATGTATTTTTTCAAGATTTTATGTTATAAATTGATCTTCTGTATACAAACGTTCTCCAAGTTTACTATAAAATTTATAAACACACTCACAAAGACTTTATTTACAACAGTATGTTGATTTTTTTATTATTATTAATGATATTCATGACTTATATACAGGGTGTCCCAGAATTAACTATCTATTTCAATGAAATCGGACAAATTTTTTAAAAACACACTTTTATTTATGTTTATCATGTTTAATATTTGTTAAAAATGTATAAATTTCTAAATTTTTTTCATGATTTTATTTTCATAATTTTTTCATAGTTTTTCATAGTTTTATTTTTAGAATGGCAAAGAGACTCTCCAAAAGGTAACGTGTGGCTTCGAATGACCAAATCCAAAATTTATGGCCCATTCTTCTTTGCGTAAGCAACTGTAACAGGTACCGTCTACCTTGATATGCTTCAGCAGTTTCTCGAACCACAGCTTCTTGATGATGGCATTCTTGATAATGTTGTGTTTCAACAAGATGGGGCACCATGTCATTATGCTCTAATTGTTCGAGAATACCTCAACAGACGCCTTCCGAATCGGTGGATTGGACGTGGAGGACCTCGACCTTGGCCTCCGCGTTCTCCGGATTTGACACCCCTGGATTTCTTTGCATGGGGTTTCATAAAAACAAAGGTTTATCGCCAAAAGATCAATAGTTTAGCTGAACTTAAAGAATGCATCCAGTTGGCAGTGCGGGAGATAACACCTGAAATGCTTCAAAATGTGTTTCGCACCGCTGAGGATAGATTTGAAATTTGCAGAGATACAGACGGTGCACATGTTGAAACTTCTCAATAAAGTTTTGACTTATGATTTATAAATCTATTTGTTTTTGTATCATAATTTAGTAATAAACACAAAATTATGTCAGTTTTTATTAAATTTGTCCGATTTCATTGAAATAGATAGTTAATTCTGGGACACCCTGTATTATCATTAATTAATGTGAGAATCAAGTAAAGCCTAAAGCTGAAGGACCAAATTAAAATGAAATAAATAGTTGCACTAACATTTGCCTCATTGAATTGTTGTAATATTTATTTCATAAATAAAGATCTTTGAATTTTGAATTATTATTATTATTATTAGTAGTAGTAGTAGTAGTAGTAGTATTTAGTTCATTGCAGCTATAAAAATAAGTAAAATAAACACAAACTTAAAAACTTATAAAATATCAAGTATATAATCTGTCACTTTGGAAGAAATAAAATTTTAGAAACATTTTAAAGCGAAATTCTTAAAACTTAAAAAGTTAAAAATAAGTTTTATGTACACTTAAAAGTTCTGTTACGGTGAGATGCGATCAGAATGGATCGCTCCTGGATGCATTTTATAGTCAATAAAAAGCGAAAAAACACACTTAAAACATAACAAATTGTTTTAAGTGCATAATACAGCACGTATAATAACTTTTTTAAAATATACAAAGCGAATATATATATACAGGGCGTCCCAAAAAAGTGTATACACACTTTAAATAATTATAAAGGCAGTGTTTATTAAAATACATTTCATTTTCAAAATGTAATAGAATCTACAGACATTATTTAATTGTTTTGTCAACGCCTGTTTTCAAACTGACGTCCGTTCTGGTCCAGGCACTGCTGATAACGCGAAGCAATGGAATCGCAAACATCACGAAACATTTCGTTTGGTATTTGTGTGCATTCTCGTTCAATGGCTGCTCTCAATTCAGCGACTGTTGCAGGTTTTATAGCGTAGACTTTGTCTTTTAAGTATCCCCATAAAAAAAAGTCTAGTGGTGTGAGGTCTGGTGAACGCGGAGGGTATTCTACGAAACCCCTTCGTCCAATCTACATCCACATCGTGCCAAGTACCACTCGCAATACTCCACTCTTCGGTCCGGATCATCTTCATTAATAGCATGGACTAATCTTGGAATGTAACTTTTCCATTGACAGCGCTTCAAAATGCGTTGGACAGACGATTCTGAAATTCCTACCTCACGACTCGCTTGCCGCACAGATTTTCTTGGACTTTGGTGATACGTTTCCAGTACTCTTTCTTGCTTTGTGGGGCTTGTCGATGACCGTGGTCTTCCGGAACGCTTCTTGTGGACATTCTGAACAGTTCCATCGGCTTCAAACTTATCTCTAATTCGAGTGATGGTAAGTCGCGTTGGTGGATCTGTTTGAAACTCCCTCCTAAACTGTCTTTGCACTTCAACTGCGTTTTCACACTTCCAGTAGCATTTTAGAATGAATTTCCTTTGTTCAAAGCTTAGTCTGACTGCCATATTAATTCTAATGGGTTTAACTTGGAAAGAAAGAAACATCAATTGAGCTATCAGCTGTTAAAGTGTGTATACATTTTTTGGGACGCCCTGTATATATATATATATATATATATATATATATATATATTATATATATATATATATATATAACAGGTGTCCCCTCAAAAATTTCCGTATTTCTAAAACAAACGCAGTAGAAACGTAAAACATTGTTTATTAATCTTAATTAAACAAGAAAAATCGCCAATGCGTCCATGGAAGCAATGGAAGCATTGTTTCCCCACTTAAATGATTAGAAGCCCTGTTAACAATATTAATGACGATAAAATTATGATAAATTATCACTAGGCTATACACCTTTCAAATATTTTTTATATACAAAAAGCTCGAAATCCAAATTAGTGAATTGAAAAAGGAGGGGGAGAGCAATAATTTTTTTGCGTCGAGACAGAAGCTAGTGGAAGCAACCTTGAGAATTGCTTCTTTTGTTTGACTTACTACAGTATATTCGTGTTTTATAAAAATTCTATCAATTCACCGATAATTTCACTGCTTATACGATAGTATAAATGTAATAAATAATATACAGGGTGGGCCGTAAGTTTCCATACATAGGAAAAATTAAACGTTTGTTTTTATGTTTCAGATACCCTAAGAATATGCGTTTGACGTAAGATCTTGTTTACTGATGAAGCAAATTTTTACGTCAATGGAGAGGTTAATCGGCAAAACATACGTTATTGGAGTAATGCTAACCCTAACTGGCTGAGTCCGACGAAGATGCAAGGTGCCGGTAAAGTGATGGTGTGGGCCGGGATATGGGGTGACAGAATTATTGGACCAATTTTTGTCAGTGGAAATCTTAATGCCGAAAGGTATCTTAACATGTTGCAAGAAGAGATTTTCCCATCCCTGCTAAACGAGGAAGGTAACTTCCCAGTTTACTTCCAGCAAGATGGAGCTCCACCTCATTATGGTCTTCACGTGCGTCGGTATTTGGATCAGCAGTTTCCGGATGCTTGGATTGGTCGGCGTGGTCCTGTGGAGTGGCCTCCCAGATCCCCAGATCTCACCCCCTTGATTTCTATCTTTGGGGGCACTTGAAGGCCATGGTGTATCAGGAAAAGATACGAGACATAAATCATCTAAAGGAACGTATCACCAACGCCATTACAAGCATAACGTCAACTGTGCTAATGCGTGTTCATCAACAGTGGGGAACACGTATTGAAATGTGTTTTCAAAACAATGGCAACCATGTAGAGCATATTATATAAATAAAAATGGTTGTCCATAAAAAAATGTTTATTTTTCCTATGTATGGAAACTTACGGCCCACCCTGTACAATAAAATTATTGATCGCTCTACATGGGGATGAATTAATATTGTCTTAAAAGAATAAAAATATTCACTAATGGAAACACAGACCCATACTGCATTCATTTCTTTAGGCGAAAGGTGGATCGTGGAAGTAACTTAGAGAGTTGCTTATTGCTGCTATTATACTAACGGAATCCTTTTAAAGCGCTTAATTCATGAGCTTATAGCTTTAAATGACTAAAAAACTGGCAATTATTACCAAATATATTTTTAGAAGAAAAAATGCAAGCTAATTGTAATTAGAGTTTGCTTAACCCTCTAACGCCAGTAGTATGGTGGCACCCCACCGCCCTTTGTTGCAAGGCACCCCCCTTTGTTGCCAACCCCAAAATGGGATTGCAAGGGGTATGCAACTTGGAGTTATCCCCCAAGCTGAGTCCCCCCAGAGGGGAGTGCCAACCCTAAAATGGGGTTGCAAGGGGTATGCAACTTGGAGTTATCCCCCAAGCTGAACCCCCCAAAGGGGCATACCTAACCTAAGGGGGCCTCTTTGGGGGAGAAGGTGGGACGGCCTCACCCCCTAAAGGGGCAGAGAGAGAGAGAGAGAGAGAGGAGGGGGTTCTCCGCCTGACAGCTGTCAGACGCATATGAGGTCTTCAGCCGCCCCGCCGCTCTCTTATAGGCCTCTAAACAGCCAGTTCGCTTAGAAGGCTGAGTTGCCAAATTCTTTATTTTTTAAATTATTCCATATATTAATCAGCCAGTTGAATTAGAATGCTGAGTTGCCAGATTCTTTATTTATTAAATTATTCCATATATTAATGATGGCTTAGAAGGCTGAGTTGCCAGATAGCATTAAATATTAAATTATTCCATATATTAATGTTGGCTTAGAAGGCTGAGTTGCCAGATTCGTTATTTATTAAATTATTCCATATATTCCAGTTGGTTTAGAAGACCGATTTGACAAATAACAATTAATTAAATATTCAGAAAACCGAAACCAAACAAATGATATAATCGTGTTCAAGGAATAAATAAAACACCAATACAACGTTCTGTTTATTTCAGCTGAATTAATGGTTATACAATGGACATATATATGGTCAAATAATAGAACGGAAAATATATAATCATGCAAAGCACAGTATTAACAAAATATTAGTACAGGAAAATATATAGTTATATTAATTACATATAATCATACAAAACATAGTATTAACAAAGTATTAGTACAGGAAAATGTATAGTTATATTATCAAAAGTTATATTATCAAATATAATTACAGGAAAAATATAGTTATATTATCAAATATTAGTACATGAAAAAATATACAAAACGTATAATCATATTACAGGAAAAATATATATTGTCTTTACGTTCTACGGTGCAAAACGCTAAATTCGCATATGATAGTCTACATCCACATCGCCATTACTTTGTACGATGTGGAAAAACCGTCCAAGCATCACTTCACCGTTTAACTGATGCGGCAGTCTATACTCGACATAAATGGCTTTCATATCATTCAATACCATTTTTGTACCCATTTTACACTCGGCGGGAAAGTTATCTTTAAGCACAGCTAGAATACAATCAAAAGCACGCAGAAAAATGTCATCGTTAACCACAACATTAAATACAAGTTTATAATCATGCCTTTCCAATCGGGGGCTTTTTCTTAACGTCCCGAACTTTTCAATCGTGAACTCTTCTTCACTCGGCATAACGGGATTGAAAATATTCTACCAAATCGTAACGACACCTATCCACTATATAGAGGTACAGCTCTTCAGGGTGAACAGTGTAGGCGAGCTCAGCTCTGTACCTCTCAAGTGCTTTGTACCAAAGCTCAGGATATTTCGAAGAATCTAAACCTTTTAAATATGCATCCAGATCTACACCATTCTCCCCCTGTTCATTCCTACATTCAACAAATCCGTCGAGCAGAGCGGTGTAAGCGTATTCAAGTACCGTGTCAAAATAAATCATGTCTGTAACACGACCGTCTAATATAGGCTTCAGCTTACGGAATCCGAAGATCTCAAACATTCTGTCGAGGATGAAACGGTTTCGTGTAGGAATAAGAACGTCATTATCAGCTGTGTTCTTCCACATCAGTCGAATATCAATGCATGGTTGTTCGTTATTTACACTCAATGTACAAACAATGGTATATGAGGAGGCGTCACTAATCGTCTCTCTTCTTGTACCTACGTCAGCTGGTATTTTATAACGGTCCTCAGCCCACATCTCAACTACCACGAAGATTTTATGCATCTCTTCAAGACTTAAATAAATAACGTTAAGTTTGCTTGCATGCCTGTAGATCGTTTCAAACACACAGTTAATGGTGCCGGTTTCTCTCCTGAACACGCGCAATGACTTCGTCACGGAGACATCGTACGAGGCGTTGAGAATGCTTCTCAAAGGGAGTTCCATCGTATTCGCACGTTCACACGGTTCGAGATGACTATGGCACGTCCACTCGGCGCAAGCTCTGAGATGACTATGAGTCACAGGAGGCAGGCAGGCAGGATCGGCTCGATGGGCGGGGTGAATCATCCTGATGAAACGTGAATGGGTTTGTTCGAACTCGTATGCTCCGGGAGGAGTGAGTCACACCATAATCTGATGAAACGTGTACGGCGCTGACCCAACATGAATCGTTGTATCCCATTATATTGGGCAGATGTTTTGAGAAATTTTCCGATACAAGAATTAATTTCGGTTTTAATGTTTTATCACAACCACTTCCCCGAATACGCACCAGACATTTTCCTTCAGGATAATTTTCACGAACTAAACACATTTTTTAAAAGTTTTATCTCTCCTAAACATCTTCACAAACCGGTGCACTATTAGAGAGAAACATATGTTCATATTTATCCTTTTTGTTTAACAGGCGATACTCATCTCTAAACTCTGTTAAAAACTCACACAAACCTTTAGCCACAACCTCACTACAAACCTCATCATATTATTGTAGTGGTAAAAATACTTAAGATTGTCCATGATGACAAGATTTACATTTTCAGCCGTAGGGTACGAGTAATCGGTATGGTGTAACATGATATAATACCGCTTATCACACCACTCATCCACAAGACTCACTACCCACAACTGTTGTTTATCTTCTAACCGTGCTGCTTCTTCTACTGCGCGGTATATGTGAGCCTTTATAAAGCTTAGTTTTATAACATACTTCAGTACATCGTCTGTACTGCGAAATCCTACAACCCCCTCGCCAGAATATCCGTAGAGTATTTGAATAGCCTGAACCTTCGCACGATTCAATGCAGCCCTAAAAGAGGTAAAGGAGGCGGGAATAGGAAGTTTTTCAGTATCCACTACATCTACGCACTTAGCAGAATACCACTTCATAAATGTTGAACACGCGATATTAAAGGTAGCCATTACTATTTTCTTCTATGCGAGAGAATACACGTCTGAGCTCAAGGGTATACAGAGGTCAACTGAGCACGCAGGGAAGCCCAGGTTGCGGCATGACTCACGCTGCTGGTCTTACAGTGGGCGGGGCTTAACTTTTTACTGTACACACACGCACACGCACACAAAGTGAAACGCTAGTTGAAACATGATTTATTTAATAAACGAAATAATCAGGATGTACATATTTACAAATACGTGTAATAATTAAGTTAGCAATAGACATATCAAAGATTATGGTATCCAAAGGGCACAGTGTCATAGGTACCATGCACCTGGTAGCGTTTCCTGTAGGTGTTACGGCACACCTTTGTACCCCTAAGTTCCTTCACGCCCACCAGCTTCTACGCCCGAAAATTGTGGGTGCCTACAGTCAGTTGGGTCGGACGGCCACCCTCATCATCATCTTCCAAGCACACAGTATTAAAATCTTTTTTCACGTACTGACGCTCCCATTCAACACTCTGCTTCTTGTACCTGGGTGTTAATGGTGACTGAATCGTAGGTTTACACGTCTTGCCAATTGTTTGGAGGATTCCACATCGAGATGTTCTTGGTACATTATGTATGCCAGCCTGCTCAAAAACCTCTTTACTTAAGGACAATGGATGCTTAGCAGTTTGCGCTTGATTACAGACATCTGCCGCCTTGTCACTTTTCTTATAGCTCATTTATCACTTCGCTGCCTCAGTTTGGTACCCTCCGCTACAAATCTGTTTACAGTTCGATAAGCTCTGCCAAACTGCTTCGCAATTTCAATAGGTTTTATATTTTCAGCGAGTAACTTGAATATTTTTATTTTCTAGTTAGTGTTAAATCCTTCTTCTTACCCATTTTCACCATTTACATCCGTAAATAGAATACTTGTTTAATAATTCGGAACACAATATTTTACATATTTTTCAATAAAATGAGATAATTATTTTAATTATTAAAATATTTTATCGAAATGAATACCATCAATGCTGCTATATATATGTGATTATTTGCTACAAATTTCATTGAAATCGAGGAAAAACTTTTGAAAACATTGGAGAAAATGTAATCTGCTTAATAAGTGCGATCGCAGTGTACATTCACAATCTCCATGACCTCTTTATCGGGTGCGTTGGTGTAATCCCAGACTTCACTATAGCTTTGCGCCAAATGAACGTTCCCTTTACCGGTATTCTGTGCAAATTTTCCCCAAAGACTGTTTAGGCACAATTTTGCACTAAAGCGCTTGCGAGGATTCTTTACAATTTGGGTACGATGAAGTTGTATACCTTCGTGGTCACGGTAACGCTGAATATAAGACGTTTTTTCATCTTCGGTTTCAATCCCTCGCGGATATCCTGACGCCTCAACCTTGTCCTTCAAAAACGCGTTTATATATGGTGTGAAAAGGATGGGTAGCTTCTGAAACCTCCACACCTCATGTATCTTAATTATTCTATACCCATGGCGAACGGCTAGGGCCAGATCAGGGCTTGTGTATACACCTTTGATCTTAAGCTGGTGGGGTGTTTGGCCACAATCACCATTGTTCTCTTCCGCACACTTCACACACAGGGGAAACATGAGTTTGTGATCTATAACGACGGGTAAGATCGGCATCCATAAATCGCGAGGGGAGAGCACGTCTACGAAAGTGAGTCCAAAGTAGCGACCATTCAAATTTCTTGAAAAATCGTTGATTGAGGGTAGGCTAGGTCCCACCAGTTTCTCAGGCGCACCTACGGGGTACGGATTGTTCTTCATCACGTAGGAGTATAAAGAACAGAAGTCGTAGTAGTGGAGCTTCACACCCTCCGTAGGTGGAAAGTATAACTTGAAAGGGTTTGTACGCTCACCGAACAAGCTATCACCACATTTGAGAGGATCCAGGACCATTGAACGCTTGATCGTGTTTATTCCTTCACGGTACGCCCCGTCTGTCTCCATCCGTGCATCATATTCATGCTCCCACAAGACTTTGTGAGTGAACTGGGAGCCTATAAGTTGATCGTGGGTGCGCGTCCACGCAAGACAGTCGGCAGGAGATCTACCGTGGATATCTCCCACGATTCCACACTCAGGACGGGGGCATCCATGCCACCAGCAACCATTAAAGGAGTACACAGTCTTCTCGCCAGTGACACGGTTTTCACTTAGACCATCAACCCAAAAAACATGGCCATTAACCTTAATGGGTACTTCACCCGTGTTGCGGGCATGCTTTATGTATACGCCTGTCTGCTGTTGTAGGTGTATGAGCCAGTAAATAGCCTTGTGCCCATAACTGCGGGGGTTGTTTCTGTGGATAATGGCCAAGGTGCCTTTAGGCATGAAGTTATTCTTGAACACGGTAAAATATAATGATGCGATGGTAATTGCGACTTGCAGCGGATCGCATTTGAAATGGCATACGTACATCCTTCTAAAGGCCTGGAAACATACTCTAAGCACGCGTACATCATTCACGCAATAACGCTCACATTCATCAGCTATATTATAAGGATTACGTTCATTAAAACTGTTGTAGTATCGATCAAAATCTTCACGTTCATCTGTACTCATACAATCATAGTTAAAGTAATGTTTGGGTGGAGGTAGACCTACGTAATTTAAAGTTTCACTAGTGAGGAATGTGTAAGGGAAATATCTTTTTGAAGCTTCAGCTGCTACGCCCATCACCTTGGGTAGCTTTGCTAATTTACAAGGTGTGAATAATAAAGTGTCTTCAAATTGTACATTACCTCTTATTTGCATCTGTATTAATTTGTTGCCTCTTTTCAATGGATCACCTGTAAATATCTCAGAGGACTCGTGCTCAAGCACTCCTTATAAAGGAACTGTGTGTCAAATTTTGCCCGTTATGGGCGAGAATATACACAGTCATTTTTTTGAACTTGTCCGCTACTTGACAATATAGGACACAAATAGTTTTACAGGACTATCGTGGACATTCGTTTTAAAAACGTTTGTCCGTTTACCACATTTGTGCACTCATCACACTCGATCTCCATACACTCATCACAGATAGTCTGGCTCACAAGTAAATGTGGAATAACCTCTTTGGTTTCAGCGTTCGTGTATGTTTCTATATCGTAGTACACAGTTATACAAGGGTTGTTTTTAGGCTTGGGTCTTTCATATAACATACATGCTTTACACCCTCCGCCTTATATTTCTCATGGCATGTAGAGCAGTGAATTTCATCAAATTTGTGCTCAAACTTTCCCCAATTATCCATCATGTGAAACATACCACATTCACAGATTCTCATTTTCCTGCACGTGCCAATTGATTTATGGAACTCGAAACATCTATTATTGAAAAATGTGCGCCTACACACATTACAATCCCTCTTCTCAGCTTCAACTACACGGCTTTCACATTTGGGGCTTTTACACTGCTCACATACCATGTGGCAGTCTTTACAATGTTTCATTATATCATCCGCAAACTCGAGACACCCTTTACACAACTCATGATGTCGTCCATATTTTCGACTTTTGTCATAACTCGCGTAAAGGCACCTTATATTACGGATGGAGAGATATGTTGTACCTGACAGTCCTAAAATAAGTAGGGGTCTTGTACGATCTCTCACACAGCTTTTAAAAACATACACACTTCTACGACGATCATCCAGTCCAAATACAACTATACGAGCATTCATTTCCTGTTCTACCCTTCTCAGCTCCTCAGGACCCATGTTACAGTCAAACTCAAGTTCAGAGTCTACAGCTAGTTTACGGGCACGCTCCACGACCGTAGGCAGCCAAATTTTTGCGGTCTGTGTATTTATTACAGCAAACATACGAGCTAAGACTACTGCTATAAAGCCGCAACCACGATCGACGTTTATATGCCGTCTAAAAATAGCCTGAGAATTGAAGTTAAGAGTGTAAGGTGTGGCACTATGACCCGCAACACGGAATACACGGTCAATATTTACCGTGAAGTTGTCCATATTGAAGGCTATACTACTTTGGGAGGCCTGCATTATACGACCTAATATATACTCTACATCTTCAGCAGCCAAACGCCTGAATGGCACTACTACCCAAAAATCATCTACATCACCATCATCTGACCCGAATCCGAAGGACAGCCTCGTCCTGACTTCACGCTCGTCGCGGTTCTGAAGGGCAAACTCTACAATACGCTCTACAACGCGACGTAGTCCGTGTTCAATACCGTTGCTATACATGGATCTAGGATCAACCCTGACTATATACCGATTTCTAGTCAAGGCTGGGGTGGGGTTGCGGTGCGCACCAACTCGAATGTTATGCCATCCTCAACAGAACGGGGAGCTGCTGTGGAGGATGAATAAGGGTATATTTGAGGAATGCGGTATGTGGGTTGTTGCGTAAGACGTTGAGGGTTGGGGCTCTATTACTGCAGACTCAACAGAACGGGGAGCAGCTGTGGAGGATGAATAAGGGGTATATTGGCGGAAGCTGATGTGGGGTTGGTTGCGTAAGACGTTGAGGGTTGGGGCCTATTACTGCAGACTCAACAGAACGGGGGCAGCTGTGGAGGATGAACAAGGGGTATATTGGCGGAATGCTCTACTGTGGGGTTGTTGCGTAAGACGTTGAGGGCTGGGGCTCTACTACTGGTGTCTAACAACCTGGAACGCTTTATACCTGACGTGGAGGATCTTCATCACCTCCGCTTTGAACGTGCTACATGTGTCGCTGGTGAGGGCTCATCGGAGGGGTGGGCTGTAGATGCACGGTCAAGGACTCATCCGTGATATCGATGATGGGTGCTGTACATCGTCGTCATTCACGGTTCTGTGGAAGAAGAAAACAAAATATAAGGAGCAGCACTCGTTATTTGTAATATTTGTAAATGACACTTAGGGGTGTGACGTGTTAGAAATGGAATCTGTAGAAAAATTCAGATTCACGAGCCCATCCACATGTATTATATCTGGACCTACAGGTTGTGGTAAAACGGTGTTTATGCTTAATATCATTAAAGAAAAGGGGGAAATGTTCTCAAAATTTGTGCATAAAGTTATATGGTGCTATTCGACATACCAATCAGTGTTCAACGAGTACCAAGATGATGTTTTGTTCCACAAGGGGGTCTATGACGTTAATTCGTTAAAGGGAAATGAACATACAGTCATCGTAATTGACGACCTCATGTTGGAGATGGATAAAACGTTTGCCGAGACATTTACAGTATTCTCCCACCACCTTAACATAAGCGTGTTCTTCATAATCAGAATCTATTTTTCAAAAATAGATACATGCGCGATGTGTCGCTAAATACGCAATATCTAGTCTTATTCGCGCAACGTAGAGATGTGTCACAAATTGGGGTATTAGCCAGTCAAATGTTCCGAATCAGCGTAAGGAGTTTTTGGAGGTTTATAAAGAGGTCACAAGCAACGTTATGGATATTTGCTTTGTGACCTTCACCCGCGAAACACGTTTAGGGTGCTTCTAAGAACGAATATATTTCCAAACGAACCTGAAACCGTGTATATTCCAGAATGACGAATAGGCTAAAGAAATACCGCGAATTAATAAAAATCTATCAACGACTGCCTCGAGCATTGCAGCAGATGTTTGTTAAAAATATCGACTCTGACTTTTTAAAATGCATCTGTGAAATCTGCCTTAATGTTATAAAATGTAATGTTCCAATGAAATCCTCTCAGAAGACTCGCTTACGTCGTTACAAGAACATAATACGGACGCTCGCCCATAAAAGTCAGACTGTGGGTAAGAAAAAGCGTATTATTGTACAAAGAGGCGGTTCGTTCCTGCCCATCTTATTTTCAATTTTGGGACCTTTACTGACTAGATTAATATAATGAAGAAGGTGGTTTTGATCCCGCACGAGGTGTACGCTTCATTACAAAGGAGTCCAGACGCGGTTCTAGAACCCCGTAAAAGTAGGCTTAAAAGAATGGAAACTGATTTGGTAACCCTATTAAACAGTGAAAAGGCACCTGATGAGAAAAGGATCTTGTACCAAGAGGCTTTGCAGAAATTTCTTCATGAGTACGAAGATTATAAGCATCCTTCAGAGCTCTCCGTGAGGCACAGCTCGAGTAGCGCTATAGTAATGTCTAATTAAGAATTATATGTTTGTTTATAAGAATTAAAGAATGTTTAATTAAATGATCTGTTATAATAAGAATTAATAGAGAGTATAAGGATGTTTAACAAATGTAATTAAGATAAATATTGAAATTGTAAAATACGAATTGGTAACAGCCCGAAATGGGTCTAGGGACGAGAGAGAAATCCCATAAAACGCCAGTTAACCGGGCGGCGTCCCTCTGTGTAGGATGTAATTGTGTGAAACTAGAATAGGATTTCGGATCTCTCCGATTAAAATGCTTACGTAAATTTGCCCCTTGCATTCCCTCGTTTAACTAAAATCATTTTCGGCTAAATAAAGTAGTAAAAAGTGTAAATCCGAGTATATTTACCCCCCCACTTCACCCACGCATTGGTTTGAAATGATAACGGTTCACTCGGCTATCTACAACGGGTTGTAAAGTATTGTGAAAACGAGTAAAGAGAGTGTAAAGAGAAATGCAATAAAGAGCAGAAAGTAAAGTATATAATGAAGTATAATAAATAATAAAACGTTTTCATGACATTTTGGTGGCAGCTAACCTTATTAAATTGTTATCAATTTAATAATATGAACCCATGCACTTCGTTCTTAAAAT
Source organism: Bathynomus jamesi (assembly GCA_023014485.1). Taxonomy (NCBI): domain Eukaryota; kingdom Metazoa; phylum Arthropoda; class Malacostraca; order Isopoda; family Cirolanidae; genus Bathynomus; species Bathynomus jamesi. The sequence goes on from JAJOZX010005209.1 coordinate 172,167, forward strand.
AGGCTTATGCAATATTTTTTCGTGTCTGATAAATAGGAATTGAAAATTTGTGCGTGTTCTTTCGATTAATCATGATCGTTTTTCACGTTCTCCGTATCAAGAAAATTAGTAGATATTCTGTTTCGCTACCCGTTTTAGAGTATTTATAAAATTTAAGCAAAATTCTGATACCCTTGTCTTCAAAATTCATTGTAAATGGCGTCGCTTTTTCAAAATCTTCGCGGGTAAAATTTTGTTTGTTTTTTTCTTTCCTCGTCTCGCGGAAGAGGCTCGATTTTCAAATCGTCGACTCAGAAATTTCTCTAGTCGTTTTCTCGAGTCAGTTGTAGATGTGAAGTCAAAACATTTCAGAGTCGTTTGTTTCCTATTTCTTTAGAGTTCGTTCGGCAGTCGAAGAGAGATATTTCAAAATGGTTCGTGCTTGCCCGGTGACTCATTATTTTCATTTTGTTTCGTCCTCTCACTGTTCTTCCTGTCTTCAAGCCTGCCTATTTTCTTTGTGGTTAAAGTCCTTTTTTTTGTGTTTACATTTTCCGAGTTAGTAATTATTTTGATGAAAATAATAATAATAATGATTAAGAAATAAGATTTAAACTTAATTTATACGAATTCAATTATTTTAGTTTTTAAATACATTGTGGCATGCAATTTTTTATACGGTAGGGGTTTAAAAATGGTTGGCTTGTAGTAACGCATTTTTAGGCAATCAATATATATATTTACTTGTATATATGTATAATAGAGCATTCTAAGAGATTCAATGAACATGTAACAAAATTTTCTAGGATTCATTAGTAGAGTTTTGAAGATTATTTTTCGATTGGATGTATACAATAATAGGCTTATTTTATTGTTTATATACTTTTACGGGCTTTTGTTCGCTTCGCTTCGCGCTAAATAGGATTAAGTTACATTTTAAGGGACAGACAGTCGAAAAATAATCTTAAACATACTGATTCATACTGGGTTAATTTGGAAGTTGTCACATTATATGCTTGCCGTATAGGATTGTGTAAATTAAGCTAAATTGTTTTAATTGAAATAAAGAAATTGTGTCGTAAAATTTTCGATAAATTCATTTTTTTTTTTGGATTTCTTTTATATACTCATTAATTATATACTTATATATAAACTTATACTTATATAGTAATTAATATATATATATATATATATATATATATATATATATATATATATATATATATATATATACTCATAAAATTTTATAGGTAGGCTGATTTATCTATTTTTTCCGTTCCTTCATTTTGAAGACAATTCCGACTGATATTTTGTAAGATGGCTGATGTGTTGTACTCAACAAAGATTTCTTGTAGGCCTATCGTAAAATATTGTTCGAATATTGATCATCATTACGGTATATGTCTATTGAGTATTAAATTATAGTACCTTTTAAATTTATTATTAGTATTTGTAGAAAGTTATTTAACAACATTTTAATTGATTCAACATGAATAATTATAATCATAGGATTTTCATTAAGAAGCACAAATGTTATGACTTAAATTCTTAATAGCTCTTCCCACGCGTAACATTGAATTTATTAATTATAGGCCTAAAAGTGCGGCAGTAAATTTTATTTTTATTTTGGGGGCCTATGTGAGTTACGTTACACATATTTTACGAAATCTATATTATTATAATTTTTCTTTGAAATACAGGAATTGGTGTAGAAAATTCTTTTCATATATATTGGTTTTTTAAATTTTTTACAGATTCATTAATTTTTATTTTTATAGGTGGGCCGATTTTTATTTATTTGTCTTTCTTCCAGTGCAATGACAATGGTTAAATTTTTATTCTGAATTTAGATTTTATTGCAATAAGGGGTGTTTGGTTGACATTTTAATTTGGGTCGTTCGCGCGTTTGCATAGAAATTATTACAAAATTATGTCAGGATGTAATGCAGTTTCATTCGGTTAGGAATATTTGTATAGAGGTTCGCTTACAAACAAAGCGACCACTCTCATTATGCAATGTTTTGTTTTTGTTTACATATTAGTTTGCGTGTATTTTTGGGTTCATAATATCTGTTCTTATTTAGAATAACGATGAAAATTTGTAGTTTCACTTGGAAACGATAAATTACTGGAATTTTTGTGATTTGCAAACCATTCTGGGTTTTCTGTTGAAGGAGAGAGTTGTCTCTCAGATGTAATTTGTGAATTGCGAGTTTGATTCATATTAAATTTAGCGTTTCAAGTTGGAATTACGGAATTAAAATAATTTGCAGTAGTAATATTTAATTTTTTTTTACTTTTTAATAATTGTTTTGGAAAATTGTTATTGTTTAAAACTTCAGTCGGGTTAACTAATGCAGTTAAAACCTTGGCTCGAGTGTTCTCCCGGAAATGGAGCCTTCTTAGATAGTCAGTAACGTTTTTGTGGCGTCTATAGTTTGCTCCCCCCAAAGTGTAAGAGGGTTTGTGATTGTCAGAGAAGTGATGACATGAAGTTTCTGGGGTTCATTTTTGTCTTTTGTATTTAAATTTAGCGATGTGATTTCTGACGGTAGTTTGAACATTAATATTTCTTAAATTATAATAGGGGTTACTATGTATGGGCGCTTTTATATTTATACTGTACAGTTTTGTTTCGTTCGTTTAATGAATTTTTTATTATCTTCGCCGATGAAACTGCCCCAAGTGATCTTATTGGTAGTTAGGCTGTGATTAAAATTTTGTAAATTCTGTAAAATTTGTAATAGTTGTTTTCCGTGAATTTGGCCAGAGCAAATTTGTAGTTATTGTTTCGAAGTGAACTGTCGAGAAAATTTGGTAAATTAAATATGAAATGATAAGCAGTACAGAAAAATGTTCGAATAACTTTTTTTTATTAAATTTCGAGAGGCCCGGTTTGGAGGCAACCAAGTTGGATCCGAGTTCCATCCATTAAGTTTCGTCGACCCGATAGGTGATCGATCACCAATGAGAGAGAGAAGATGAGAAGAGAAACCGAAATGCGCATGGACTTGGCGCAGGACGATTTCGGAAGAGTAGAGAAGAGAAGAGAAGAGAAACTGAAATGTGCAGGGTCTTGGCACTCGAAAGTTTCGATCGAAGATGGTCTACTGGTATTTTTCGGGCAATAGCTGGTCACGTTGCTCGAATGCTTCGCTAAATATGTGTTTTAGCACGCGGTAGGCAAGCCACGAGAGCTTGAACGGGTGTCTAAGGCTGTACTGTCCATACAGACATAAAGTAGGTTCGTTGCGAAACGGCTTACGGCGAAGTGATCGTTTGATTGTTGCCAGTGGAAGAGTCTTTCAGCTGGACGTAGGAAGAGCAGCGTTCACCGACAAAAGTTGAGAAGAGACAGGCGAGTTGATTCGTAGACTTCTAGAATTGCAAAATTCCGTCCAATTCCGGCGTGTGGTCCCGCTTTCACTATATCTCTCCCTGATCCTTTTAGAATTGGACGTCTCTCTTGTTTTTTTTTTCGCCACTTGGAGAGAGAGCGGGACCATTACAGCGTTATGACCTGTTGCATGTTGATTGATGCAATCCCTTGCATTCTAGCGAAGTGAGCAGGAGAGCTGCGATTGAAGATTGAAGTCCGTTGTTATCTGCGGATTGTGATCTAAACAACGTCCAGCAAAATTGATGTACTGATTATTATGTAATGAAATTAGAAGTGAAAGGGTGCGATTATTGCCCATATTTGTGTTGTTTTGTGAAATAGTATGTGCGCTCTGGTCAGTATTTTATGTAAACTTTTTCTTATTTTTTCTAGATTGCCCTGATAGTAACTGTATAACTATACAAATAATTGGTTCAAATGTAAAGCGATCTTTGATGAGGAATCGCTGGAATAGATTGTGAACTTGAAATTTGTGTAGCCACTGTAAGAAAATTTTCGGTTATTTTTTTTGCCATGTATAGATTTGTTACAGGTTATAAATTGATTACACTGGTATGCATATGAAATTTTTTTGTCTGCTGTGAGGGTTTTTTCAACTCATATTATATAATTCGACCATGCTGAATTCGAAAATGACATTGGTTTTCCTCAATAAGGTCAGGTTTTTTCTCTATTAGCCATTTATTATAAGTCCAATTTTATCCCCAAATTTATTGATTTTTTTTAGCTTAAACACTGTAGATACAAATAATATTATAAGAACACTCGTGAAAAATGAAAACATTGTGTGAGTAAATACTTTTATTCATACAATGAATATGGAAAAAAGTTTATTGAGGAAGGAAGGAAGTTTTTTTGGCTTTCCGTCTGTGTTTTTCTTCGGGCACGTCTCGCTTCAAACACCAGCAATAGTCCGCCAGCATATTGATATCCCAGTTTCCCTGGTACCTCTCTTCCATTATTTTGATATCTTGGTGAAATCGTTCACCCTGTTCCTCACTATAATCCCCGCAATTTTCAGGAAAATAGTCCAAGTGGGACCACAAAAAGTGCATTTTTATGGACATGCGCGACCCATGAGCTTTGAAAGCTTCCATCAAGTTTTCGACAACAGACTCGTATTCTGGACTTCTACGCTTGCCAAGAAAATCAGTGACAACTGATTTGAATGCCTGCCAGGCATTCTTCTCAGTTGGAGTCATTGCGTTTTCGAACTGAGTATCCTTGATCAAAGTTCGAATTTGAGGACCATCAAAAACCCCAGCATTTAGTTTAGCATCAGATATATGAGGAAATTTACTCTCGAAATATCGGAATGCTGAACCCTCCTTATTCATTGATTTGATGAAATTTTTCATCAAGCCCAGCTTAATATGAAGTGGTGGGAGCAAAATTTTTGTTGGTGGTACAAGGGGCACTGAAACGACATTATGCGACCCAGGTTCAAAATTCTCTCTGGATGCCCATTCACGCTCTGCATAGTGCTTCTCATCCGCTCGGCTATCCCATTTGCAGAGGAAACACGGGTATTTCGTGTATCCCCCTTGCATTCCCAATACAAATGCCACAATCTGAAAAAAATGAAAATATTTAAAGAATTTAGAGAATTTGTTCTATCAGATAAAAAAATCTATGCATTGGACTGTATCACTTCTGTGGGGAAGTTAAGTGTTCTTATACGCTCTCAAATAACCTTTGGAAAAACAACATAGTCAATAGCAATAGTTTACTTATGATATTAGTATTACCTTCAAATCTCCACAGATCCTCCAGTTATGTTGGTCGTATACGAGAGCATCCAGAAAAATTTTCACGTTATCGTAGCTCTCAGTAAGTTGTACGGAATGTGCTACAGGGACTGATGCAACCCTATTCCCAATGTTGAGAAGTACTGCTTTCAAACTTCGTTTAGACGAGTCTATAAATAGCCTCCATTCTGATGCGTTATATGGCAGGCCCAAGGATTCGATTAGCCCCTCAACATTGCAGCAGTACACTAAGGAAGAGGTATTTTCGTGCACTGCAAAAAACTTGCGGAATTCTTCCTCTCGTTTCCTATACCAGGAGAATGTTGTTCCCGGAGCCAGCAAGTTGTCCTCTCGAAGTCGTGAGCCCAAGATCTCGGCAGCTAATTTGGAAAGTCCTAAATCCCTCGTAAGATCATTAAGTTTGGCCTGGTTGAGAGGCCTCGGCTCATTTGAAGCGGTATTTTGAGGTATATACGACTGGGACTGGTCATTGGCATTGGTCATTGATTCATCATCAGAATCATCGAAGTCCAGGGTTTGAGGTGGGTCGGGTATTGGAATTCCAGGACCATGGGGTACAGGTCTCATAGCAGAAGGAATGTCAGGGTATACAACAATGTGTTTATTCTTCTTGTTAACTCCTGAAAATAGAAACACAGAAACATGGATATAAAACTTGCATATGAAATAGAAGAAGCATTCAGACAGTGGCGGCTCGTGAGGGAAGGCTGCGGTCTGTAAGATATGAAATAGGTCGATGGAGTCTGTATATTTTCTTTCTTTTTCATTCATATTGTCCCTTCGGGGACAATATGAATGAAAAAGAAAGAAAATATACAATCATTTTATATGTAAATGTAACTTGTATAACAATATGTATGTGTAAATGTATTTTCTATAACAATATGTATATGTAAATGTATGATTACCATTATGGTGAATATTATGCTATATATGGTGAATATTACATTATGGTGAATATTATGTCAAGTTTCATACGAGGATTTCAAAATATTTAAGAAAAATAAATTTATAAGCCCACCTTGGAGGTTTGTCATGCAGAAATAGCAATCTGTCACGTGATCCTTTCCTTCTCTCCAAATCATGGGAATTCCAAAAGGCAAAGATTTCGCTCTGCCTTTGCTCCATCTTCTCAAATTTTCAATGCACGTCTTGCAGCACATATGAGGGGCGAAATTTTTGTCCTGGTCCCCTAGCTTAATTCCAAAGTATGCTCTATACATTGTCTTCATAAATTTAGTGATTTGGGACTGGTTATTTGGCATGGTAACCGTCCCACATATGTAGCAGAATCTATTGGGATCATTTTTACACGCTCTATTCATTACGAAATATTTTATCTATATGCCTGAAAAGTAAAAAAAGATATTATACAAGTGAAACAAGTGATGATAGATGTTACTGTTCCAATTCCGCTTTGACAAAATCACGAAAAATTCTATTTTACTTATGAGGCCATAGCCGGATAACCTGAGCTGATTGAGAAAAACGGATTGCAGACTCGAAATCTGCAGGAAAAAATCTATAAGAATCACTTACAAAACCCTTGACAGCAAAATTGATGCATACCAGTGTTATTAGTGTGAAATGTTATTTTATGCGAATGTTGTGAAAATTATAGTTGTTTTCGATTTTATAAAAATTATACAAATTATCTGATCTGTGGAATTTGTCATTCTAATGATTTCTTGTCTATCTCCACTTGAATTTGTTAAAGGAAAAAAAATTGAAAAATACATATTTGTTGAATGAATAAATAAATTTGTTATATTAATAAGTTTTCGTAGTGAAAAACTTATTTTCAAGGGGGTGTAATGTCTAATTAAGAATTAAATGTTTGTTTATAAGAATTAAAGAATGTTTAATTAAATGATCTGTTATAATAAGAATTAATAGAGAGTATAAGGATGTTTAACAAATGTAATTAAGACAAACATTGAAATTGTAAAATACGAATTGGTAACGGCCCGAAATGGGTCTAGGGACGAGAGAGAAATCCCAAAAAAACGCCAGTTAACCGGGCGGCGTCCCTCTGTGTAGGATGTAATTGTGTGAAACTAGAATAGGATTTCGGATCTCTCCGATTAAAATGTTTACGTAAATTTGCCCCTCGCATTCCCTCGTTTAACTAAAAAAAAATTCGGCTAAATAAAGTAGTAAAAAGTGTAAATCCGTGTAGATTTAACCCCCCCTTCACCCACGCATTGGTTTGAAATGATAACGGTTCACTCGGCTACCTACCACGCGTTGTGAAGTATTGTGAAAACGAGTAAAGAGAGTGTAAAGAGAAATGCAATAAAGAGCAGAAAGTAAAGTAAATAATGAAGTATAGTAAATAATAAAACGTATTCACTACAGCGCTGAGTATAGCGACACAGGACCTGAGCAACCAAAGAGCAGCGGAACACAGCACATCGAACATGTGCTAAAAAACAGCCTCCCCCATACATAGAGGAATAAAGTGCTAAGTCTTTATAATCTATTGAGTGAGGACCCCATCATACAGTGGATCGATACAGGCGAGGTCATTGTTGAAGGAACAAGGGTACAAGGTTCCAATATCGTTGATACTGTTCATGATCTGGTGACAAAGTGGGATAGGCCCTCACCAACAGGATGGAGATATATTAAAGCAAGACTACAACAAATAAATGTTCCCAAAACATTGATAGGTAATCTGAATAGGTTAAAAGACTTGGAACATGCATCGCACATGTCACAACTGAGTACACCTTCGCCCCAGCAGCTGCAGTGTCTCTGAAGAGGAGAAAGAAGAGAGTAGGCCAACCCTATGCACGTGCCTCTAAAATACGCAATTGGCTAACGTATTAAGTAAGCATTATTATGACATTTCTAACCCAACATCCTATGGTGGCGTTAATAGATTGTACAGAGGTGCTTATGGTGTAAGGAAAAAAGACGCTGAGAGATTTTTGCGGGGCCAGGATGCTTATACACTTCATAAACCGGTGAGAAAAAGGTTTAAAACAGCCAAGACAACAGCCGCCTTGATTGACTCTATTTGGGAGGCAAATTTAACAGACATGCAAAGATATTCAGTGTATAACGATGGCTACCGTTACATCCTATTCATAATAGATGTATTCTCTAGATACCTATGGCTAATTCCCCTGAAAAATAAATCACCTGAAACAGTTGCTAAAGCGGCCAAAACGCTAATGTTGAAAGAAAACGGGATTCCTGGCTATTTTTGTACGGATATGGGAAAATAATTTATAGGACGCGCTTTTCAGAACATGCTGTCAGAGTTTAATGATGTATTACGTTGAAGATTTGACTGGAGAAGAGATCTCGGGAGGTTTTTACCGCGAGGAATTGCAGAAAGTTGTAATTAGTTTAGGAAAAAATGTGTTTAAAATTGAGAAAATTTTAGGAATCAAAGATACAGGGAAGAGAAAGATGTACCTGGTGAAGTGCTAGGTTACCCAGAAAGTTTCAATAACTATATAAAAGCTGATGCAGTAATGAAGCTTAATTAGTATGCAGCATGACTCCTAACCATTTCTACGTCACACTCCTGTCCTCCTTGTCCCTGTCTGTACACCCTAACAACACACTAGCCAACTTTGTAACAGAGCTCCATGGACCCACTGATTTGGGCCGTGATTCGTAGGAGGTGGGGATATGTGAAATTCAGCTGGACACCCTCTTCTTAAATATTGATTATAAAGATACCGTTTTTACGGTTTTTAGAGACTGTAATGAGTGTGCAAGAGCCGGGTTAACTCGGGATGAAACTATACGTATCGCCAGGACTAAAGTTGCAGTTTTTCAGTACAGAAGTAACACTAGGGCCGGGGCGTTATGGTTCGGTTGAGGATGTTGTGAGAGACTTAAACGTAAGTTTAAAAAACTCAAGTCTTACGAATGATTTATTACACGAAATCGTAAACAAAGGAAACCCTGCACATACTCTAATCCTAAAATCAAAGGTTAACAGAAATCTTAAAGACGGAAAAGTGTTCAAAATTATAACCTAGGGGCGATATCGATCAGCCTTCCAAAGAGATACCTTTCACGAGGCACCGGATGACTTGTCCACCTTACTCTATCAATTGAAGATGGAGAAATTGGATGTAAGCTCTCAGCCTCCAGAAATGTGCTATATTTACAGCAATATAGCGGAAAACCAATTTGTTGTGGATACCCAGGCACGCCTGCTACGCATAGCACACATCCCCAGCCATAGAGGAAGGAGTTTGAGTATTACATATGACATACCCCATTATGTGAATGTCGCAACTAACCTAATAACCAATATCTCAATATATATAAGAACGATTAAGGGTAAAAATTTCTCATTCGGTGACGGGAGCTTAACAGTGAAGCTGCAACTTCGACGCACTGAGTTATAATGAACAGAAAGCCTTTCACAGTATACCGAGGAGTGAGATACCAGCGTGGTAGTGGACTTGGGTCCATTTTTTCATCCATACTACGCACCGCTGTCCCACTGTTGAAGAGGGGGGCAAGGTACTTTGGGAGGAAGGCGTTACAAACAGGTTTTAACGCGGCAGAGGACATATTGGCTGGCACTAAGCCTACAAAAGCTCTAAAAAAACATTTAAAACGTACACGGGATGAAATCATCAACGATGCGAAGAGAAAAATGCGTGGTGGCGGAAAGAAGAGAGCTGCTAGGAAGAAGGAGTTACCAACACGTGGTGGAAAGAAGAAGAGATCTGCTAGGAAGAAGGGGTTACCATCACGTGGCGTTAAATGCAAAAGGAAACCAAAAAGAAGTGCTCAAAGCGTATGAAACCTATGGCTGATCATTTTTTTAACTGATATAAGCTGGGACGCTACTCTCACGAATCATAGATTGACTAATACTCGTCGAGGGAAGGTGGCACTATTTCTGACTCGTCATGGCACGTTTCATTCATCCGTGTAGTTCACAGTGCTGCAAATCGGAACTGTCCCTTTTTGATATGTCACCTACTCAGGTCTCTATTGAACATAGTGACTTTATTACAATTAACCCGTTAAACACAATTAGTTCACCCAGTGCCCCTATAGAATTTGTGATACCCAGCTCAGGCCCTTACTTTTTTGACCCGAGTTGCATGCACATGTATGCTAAACTACGCATAGTTCATTCTGACGGAACGGATTGCGATGATAGTTACGCTGCCTACCCTGAAACCAACTTTCTGCACTCCATATTCAGTCAGTGTGATGTATATTTAAATCAGACTAACATCTCGGCAGGTACGGGGTACTACCACCTACGAGCCTATCTGGAAAATGTCCTCAACTTTTCAAAAGAAGCGAAGGACACCTTTTTATCCGCCGAGGGGTATTACCACACTAAAGATGAAACTGGAATAAAGGATAAATTTAAAAATTCTAAAAAAAAGATACGAGTGCTTTGGACGCCTGCATACAGACTTTACTTTCCAGGAGAAGTTGCTTATGAACGGGGTGGATATGAAATTGAAGCTTACCCGCACGAAACCTGAGATCTGCATAAATCTGGGGACAGACCAAGAAGAAGGCACGAAACCCGTTGTGATACACATCATAGAAATGTATTTACGTTTACGCCGAGTGAAATTAAGCTCCCCGAAGAAAATGCAAATTGAGAAAGATTTGGTACATGCCACAGTGAAATATCCAATTAACAGGGTACAGATCAAACTGTAGACGATTCCCGCAGGGCTGGCATCGAAACAGCTAGAAGACATTGCTCTTAGAGTCCTACCTAAAAGGATTTTAATTGGAATGCAAGACCACGCCTCGACGGATGGAAATTATAAAAAGAGTGCGTTAAAATTCGAGAATTTCGGACTTAAAAATATTACTCTATACGTAAATAGCATCGCTCTCGGTGGGTTAATGGATATGGATTACTCAACAGATGGTGTATTCCCACTCTGCGCAAGAGCTCATAGTACTTTGGCTCATAATAAAGGTGCGTGTGATGAACTTGGTTTCGGCATAACTCAGAAAGAATTTTTGGAACAGGTTAATATTTACTCATTTGACATTACGCCTTACTTAACTGCTGGCGTAAATACGCATTTAAACCCCCAACAGACCGGCACCATTTTAGTGAGGTTGGAGTTTGCCAAACCTATAGACGCGCCTATTAGTGTACTAGTATACCTAGAGTGCAAGCCCTAATAGAAGTAGATAGATTTAGGAACGTCACCACAGATTTTTAAAATGGACGCGAATACAGTCCAGAGAGTGAAGAAAAGTGACTGTTTCGCGCGATCAAAATTTATCGGGGTTTTTGCCAAGAATGAAATATTGAAGCTGGCTAGTTCGAGAAACTGGTACGGGGTTATCGTTAACACCGACATTGTGGGGGGTGAGGTGATTCATTGGTTTGCAACCTATTTTAAAACTAAGGAATGAATGTACTATTTCGATTCACTCGGATTTCCACCGTGGAATGACTCGACAATTGTGAAGTTCATAGCGCAACTAGATGTGCCAGAGATTATTTGGAATCCATATCGTTTCCAAGAACATTATACTGAAACATGTGGATTGTATTGTATTTTGTTTCTCATGCATATATCACGTGGGAAGGGATTTATGAAATTTTTAAAATTATTCGATTTATGCAACACAAATATGAATAATAAATATGTATGCAGACAGATAAAAAAAGGTTCCCATATGTTAGTACCCGCTGTAATGTGTAAAGGTATATTGTGTAAACCTATATATGCATTTGTATCCATTAAGAATTATGTAGCGGATGCTGTTACTGTTTTTGTACATGTTTTCTACTGTTTATTAAATGAAAATATATTGTGCTTTGTCATACCCGCATCGATGTATTCTGGCCTGGCGATCCTAAGAGCGCGGAGAAACATTGAAGAAAATATGGCATTCTTAATGGGGGTGTCATGTCCAGAGTAAAAGTGTACGTAGGACAAATACTAAACTTAAAACCTGCGCTTTCCCGATGTACATGCACATCCAAAAACGGGATTGAGTTGTCTTGTTCCACTTCTAAAGTAAACTTAATGGAGGGGACTTGATCATTTAACTGAAGGAGGAAGTCATCCAGGTCACGATTCATGGGCCAGATACACAAAATATCGTCGACGTACCGCAACCATGGGATGCCAACCCCCAGGATTCTCGGAATGTAAGTAATTTCGAAGAACTCCATATAAATATTGGAGAGGAGGGGCGACAAGGGGTTGTCCATGGCCATCCCAGAAGCCTGTTGATAATACTCGCTATTGAAAGTGAATTTACAGTCTTTGATGCAAACCTTAATAAGTTCCAAAACGATGTGTGCAGGTAGTGGCAGGTCGTACTTATGTAATGTAACATTAGAAAGATGAACAAGCTGCTCCAGGACCCCGCCACATAGAGAAAACTTAGGAAGAACCCGCAGGATAACGTCATCAAATCATTCAATAGTGGCTTGAAACGCATTCTCAAAGATCATAAGGACTTAATTCCGCTTTTCATGTCCACTTCACCTTCTCTTCCCTACCTTTACGGGCTTATTAAAACCCACAAACCTGGCAACCCTATGCGCCCCATTATTAGCTCGGTGGGCTCTATTACCTATAAACTCTCCAAATTGCTTGTCAAAGTCTTCTTCTCCATTCTCTTGGAACTATCTCTGATTCCCATATAAAAAATTCCATGGATCTTACTGAAAAAATTAATAATTTACGCACTGAAACCAATGATAGATTGATCAGTTTTGACGTTTGTTCATTGTTTACAAAAGTGCCGATTGACGATATGCTTGACTTTCTCTCCCGAGAATTACATAAGTACGACCTGCCACTACCTGCACACAACGTTTTGGAACTTATTAAGCTTTGCATCAAAGACTGTAAATTCACTTTCAATAGCGAGTATTATCAACAGGTTTTTAGGATGGTCATGGGCAACCCCTTGTCGCCCCTCCTCTCCAATATTTATATGGAGTTTTTCGAAATTACTTACATTCCGAGTATCCTGGGGGTTGGCATCCCATGGTTGCGGTACGTCCACGATATTTTGTGTATCTAGCCCATGAATCGTGACCTGGATGACTTCCTCCTTTAGTTAAATGATCAAGTCCCCTCCATTAAGTTTACTTTAGAAGTGGAACAAGACAACTCAATCCCGTTTTTGGATGTGCATGTACATAGGGAAAGCCCAGGTTTTAAGTTTAGTATCTATTGGAAAAAACAAACAATTTGTCCTACGTACACTTTTACTCTGGACATGACACCCCCATTAAGAAGGCCATATTTTCTTCAATGTTTCTCCGCGCTCTTAGGATCGCCAGTCCGGAATACATCGATGCCAAATTGGAAAAAATCAACGGTATTGGAAGTGATCTGTGCTACCCACCTGTGTTTATGGAATCTTGTCTTAACAAGGCAAAACGAACCTTCTATCGTGTGAATAATAACACTCGCACTTTGTCAAAGAATATTTTAATACTTCCACTTTTCCCGGGCTTTTTAGGCATTGCTAATGTACTTAAACTTTTGGATATTAATGTAGTATTTTCATATAACAATATTGTGAAAAATATCATAGTAAAAAAATAGCCCTACCAATAATTCAGGCATTATCTATAAAATTAGTTGTAAACAATGTGATTCCTTTTACATTGGTCAGACGGGAAAGGATTTGCACACGCGTGTAGAACAGCATCAGTATTCCGTTAGAACGGAACAGTCGTCCAGTGCCTTTTTTGTCCATTTGTCAAAGTTATCCCATTGTATTGATTGGAATAATGCTTCAGTTTTGTTTCACTCTAGCGACATTGTTAATATAAATATTCTTGAGTCTGCTATTATCCAACTTACAAATAACTTTAACATGAGCAAAGGTCTTTTTCAACTCGATCCCGTTGTTTTGAATTCGTTCAGAATGGATTTAGGCAAGAAGGGCAGAGTGCTAAAACTTTGTTAATTTTCCCTTATAAATTTGCATGCTCCTCTTACAATTTTTATTTTTCAATTTATTTTTATTTTTTATTTTTTTTCGTGACCGATATATCATTCAGGCATTATCTACAAAATTGGTTGTAAACAATTCATTTGATCTTGTGTTGAATTCGGGCAAAGTGCTAAAATTGGTAGTTTTCCTTACAAATTTGTATGCTCCTCCGGCAATTTTTATTTCTATATTTATTATATAGTCCATATATATATATATATATATATATTTTTTTTTGTAACCTATATATAGTCTTGAACTCTATTTACTTCAGTGTTCCTGAGGATGTCATTAGACGAAAGCGCTTCAGCACCACTCTGTTTCCTTTGCTTCGTGGTTTTATTCATCATAAATATTTTTCACTTGTTACTTTCGTGAAATAATTTTCATATATATATATATATATATATATATATACATGTATATACGGTGTATATATATATTAAGCTCATGTCTATAGAACTTTACATATTTATTTTCTGCTGTCTCTGACTGGAGCAGAAAAAAACCTTGTGGTTTCAATTCCTCAAAAACTCAGTTCCTCCATCTGTCTACTCGTCACAATCTCCCACATGACTATCCCCTTACCTTCAACAAAACACAACTCAATTCTCCCTCTTCTCTTAACATTCTTGGCGTTTCCTTTTCTCGTGATCTTTTCTGGAAAGATCACATAAACTCTCTTTCTTAAACAGCTTCTAAGATGTTAGGTGTGCTGTACTGCCTCCGCAGTGTCTTCACTCCTACTCAATTGCTGTCTCTGTACAAAAGTCTTGTTCGCCCCTGTATGGAGTATGCTTCTCATGTGTCGAGTGTCTCAACCCACACAACCGTACTTGACCGGGTGGAGTCAAAGGCTTTTCATCTCATTCATCTCTTACTCACTGTCTTCGCCGCAATGTTGCCTCACTCTCTCTTTATTGTTGTTATTATACGGACATTGCTCTTCTGAACTCTCTAACTGCATGCTTCCTTCTTTAAGGAGAGCACGTACCACCAAACTTTCTACACCTTCTCATTCTTTTTCTGTCCAACTCTCTGACGCAAGGGTCAATCGGTATTTTCAATCTTTCATCTACTCAAGCGGTCAACTCTGGAACAATCTTCGTAAATCCATCTTTCCCTCTGTCTTTGACCTATAGTCTTTCAAACGCAGTGTGTCTAGGCCTCTTCAAAACCCTTGACCTTGATTTTGGCCCTCTTCTTCTTCTATGTGGGTGGTGGCGTTTTTTGTGGGCATCTGCCTTTAGTCCTTTAGTCCCTCCTTCCTGCATTAAAAAAAGTTCAATATAGTTAGGTTACGGTAGGTTAGGTTACGCTAGGCTAGGTTAAATTAAGTTAGATTAGGTCAAACTTGGTTATGTTATATTATATGGTGCTGTAAATCATACTAAGTTTCTGCGTCTTTGTTTGTGGAGGGTCAAATATTTTTGTCGAGAAATTTTTCATTCAAGAACATTTTTTCAACAATTCGGCAATTTGGTCCGTCTGTCAAACATTTTGTCTTGCAAAAAATAAAATAAGAGAGAGAGAGAGAGAGAGTTATATTGAAATAAGAACGCATCCGTCAATATTTTGAGCTTCACATTCAAAATCAATGTCTGAAAAATTGAGAATCTAGATTCAGTTTCAGTTGCTTGTGTTCCTCAAGGCCTTTAGGGATAAAATTTCATTGATGAAGCATTAATATATGAATATTTATGAAAACGCTTTGTAAACAGATCGTATAAATAAACAGAATTCTCGATAAACGACAAATTCTTTATAAAAGACGATTGCTGATATTGAAATATGAGTGAAAATATATTTTGTTCAATGTCTCCTCAACATGCATTTCATTTATGCAAGTGTGGTCACATCTTCTTTATTCGAATAATGCGAGTGTTCAAAATGGAAAAAGAGTCAACTCGGATTAATAGTAAGACCACGTTTCTACAAAATATCATATACGTTTGTATAAATTTAGAAAAGCTGGTAGGCTAGTAATTTCACTGACTTGAAAATTTATTTTTGAAATATTTTGTCTGAAACTATTTACATGTTATAATGTAAATTATATAATACGTTATACCGTATAATACGAGCGTGTACTGACTAGATATGGGTGTATTATAAGCTTTGACGGACGCTCCACAATCGAGAATTTTTAAATGTTTGGAAGCTTACTTGCGCGGAAGACTGTACCTATGAAATTTTATTAGATGTTTAGACAAGTGATCTAACTAATATATGTATGCAGATAGGTCCCTTTCCTATAATAACCTCACCTTGAGAAGAGGTGCTTCATATAAGAAAACAGGGAGGTATGTGTATTATTGTTATTATTATTATTATCATTATTATTATTATTATTATTATTTATAAAGGATTTACATTTAATTTCCAATATTCTGAATAGTTTTTTATTTTCAGTACTGAGTTTCTTAATAATAATTCTAGATAAGAATTTGCAGTATGCTAAGAATACTGTCTTCATTTTTGCTTCGGCTGACGCGTTTCGTTCATATACTTCCAAATCTTCAGAGCTTTATACATAATTTTAAAGTAAAATGGGTTTTTATATATATATATTTCTTGATTGTAAGTTTGATACAATTTCAAATGAATTTAAGACTATTCGAAAGTTCATTAAATTTTATATTAATTTTCGGTTTTCTCATTTTAATGTAAAAGGCTTCGGCAATTTTTAGTTTTTGTACGTTATGTGATGAGTATAAGATTTGAAAGTTTTGTGGGATATTTTTTAAATTTAATATTTTATGATCTACTCTGTAATGTTCGTTAATTTCACTTGGACGATATTTATGTTCGTATGAAAATTAAAATGAAAAAACCGAAAATTAGATGTTCAAAGTATATGAACGAAACGCGTCAGCAGAAGCAAAAATGAAGACAGTATTCTTAGTAGTGATGTAGGTCACATCCGCATCCGCATCCGCGGAACATCCGCACATTTTCTCGCACATGCATCCGCGTCCGCATCCGCACTTTGGACTGCGGATGTCGTGCGGATGTGGACCGTTGAGATAAAACGTCATTAATAAGCGGAAATTATCAAAATCTACTATATTAATAGAACTAGTTCATTGTGCGCAAAAGTGATGCAAGCGACAAGAAGAGAGGCTGTTCTTGTATGAAGTTACTCTCTTGCAACCTACTTAGATCCACGTTACAAAGCTAAGTTATTTTCACCTAGTACATTAGAACGAGTTAAATCATCACTTGGCAAAGCAGTTGAAGAGCTTCAATCTCTTGAATCTGTCGCTTCGCCACCGACCAAAAGAATAAAAGTTTCAGTGACAGAACCAACACCTTCAGCAAGCAAATCTATCACAGAATCTGTCTCTCAGTTTCTTGAGTCAAGCAGCAATGACGAGACCTACGCGATGTCAAAAGATGTAGTAAAAATGATCGGGAGCTATCACCAAGAAAAACGCCTGGCTGCATGTGACAATCCTATTAGTTGGTGGAAAAATACGCAGAATATCTATCCATACTTGAGTAAACTTGCAAGGAAACATTTAGCCTGTCCTCCAACAAACGTACCAAGCGAGAGATTATTTAGCAGTGCTGGATTAATATATGATGAAAAGAGAAACAGACTGGCAGCAGAAAAGGCAGAAAAGTTAATGTTCCTTAAGCATAACCTTCCTATAATTAAGTTTGAACATTAAACGATGAACATCTTAGTTTACTTTATTTTAATTACTCATTTATAAATATGCCTAATAAAACTTTAAACTTAATATAAATAGTTATCAAGCTAATTAAAGATCTCTTTCTATAAGGGTGGAGGTTGGGGAAAGAGGTCGGTGGGGTGCATTTGAGTTGGGTTCACGTACCGCATCCTGGTAACACAATTATGGTTTCTAATTGTGGCTGAAACTCAACAAAATATAACGAATTTATTTTGCAGACGAATTCACCAATTGATTTCTATATTAGTTAGATGCTTGATATTATTTTATATGTTCAGAGAAAAGTACAGCAATTATTGTACAATTAATCAATTATACTACATTATAGCTACAGCTCTCTCTATATAATAACTTATTATATACGTTAAACACAACAAATCTCGAATATATCCTAAAAAATAACGAAAATGTAGACATCCGCATCCGCATCCGCATCCGCATCCGCATCCGCGGATGTTGAAATCAAACATCCTCATCCGCATCCGCATCCGCGGATGTGAAAAAAATGACATCCGCTACATCACTAATTCTTAGCATACTGCAAATTCTTATATAGAATTATTATTAAGAATCTCAGTAATGAAAATAAAAAACTATTCAGAATATTGGAAATTAAATGTAAATCCTTTATAAATAATCAGCTGTTTCCTAATTTTCTAAACATAAGACTACGACGAAACAGCTCACAAAGAAAAGTCTACAGAAAATTTCAAAACGCAACTTCTCAAACGCGACTTCGAAACAAGAAACCCAACAAGACTAAAACATGAAGAAAAATGTTTAAACAATATATTAAAGAGACACATAAAACCAATGGATAAAGGAAAAAACTATCAATGTTAACATATACTATACAAACAAAGAGTTATCAAGCCATTTTTCGACACGTAACAAAAACCCTGATAAGCAACATCGTGTGGTGTACCAATTTACATGTCCTGGAGTTGACTGTACGTCGACTTACATTGGTTACGTCACAAACCACATTAAAGAGAGATCATACCAACATAAATATCGTCCAAGTAAAATTAACGAACATTACAGAGTAGATCATAAAATATTAAATTAAAAAAATAACTCACAAAACTTTCAAATCTTATACTCATCACATAACGTACAAAAACTAAAAATTACCGAAGCCTTTTACATTAAAATGAAAAAACGGAAAATCTTCTATAATATAATAAGAGAGCTGTCCGTATGTCCGTCCGTCCGTCCGTCCGTCCGTCACACTTTCAGAAATTGTGAGAAAAAATTGTGAGAAAAAAATTCAGAAATTGTATTACGGGCGGCAATGTGAAGCTCAAGATTTTCATGACTGTGTTCTTTTCTGTAGTTTAGCCTGTCTGTTTGTCTGTTTGTGAAATTTATCCCGGGCAGTAATGGGGGAAGGGTGGGGGTGGGGGTAATGGGGGATGAGTGGGGTAATGGGGATGGGTGGGGGTAATGGTGGAGGGGGTTAGCCCCCAAGTTGCATGAATGGGGGTGAGGAGGTTTTGGGAAATACCAGATTCAGAAATGTTGACACAATGTGAAGCTCAAAATTTTCACGGCTGCGTTCTTTTCTGTAGTTTAGCCTGTCTAACCGTCAGCGAAGCGACGGGAACTGTACTAGTTAATATAAAATTTAATGAACTTTCGAATAGTCTTAAATTAATTTGAAATTGTATCAAACTTACCATCAAAAAATATATATATATATAACCCATTTTACTTTACAATTATGTATAAAGCTCTGAAGATGTTCAAAGTATATGAACGAAACGCGTCAGCAAAAGCAAAAATGAAGACAGTATTCTTAGCATACTGCAAATTCTTATCTAGAAATATTATTAAGAAACTCAGTACTGAAAATAAAAAAATATTCAGAATATTGGAAATTAAATGTAAATCCTTTATAAAGACATAGGCTGATATCGACTTTCTAAAATTTTGCCTCAATAATCAGCTGGTTCCTAATTTTCTAAACATAAGACTTTACGACAAAACAGCTCACAAAGAAAAGTCTACAGGGAATTTCAAAACGCAACTTCTCAAACGCGACTTCGAAACAAGAAACCCAGCAAGACTAGAATATGAAGAAAAATGTTTAAACTATATTAAAGAGACACATAAAACCAATGGATAAAGAAAAAACTATGAATGTTAACATATACTATAAAAACAAAAAGTTATCAAGCCATTTTTCGACACGTAACAAAAACCCTGATAAGCAACATCATGTGGTGTACCAATTTACATGTCCTGGAGTTGATTGTACGTCGACTTACATTGGTTACACCACAAACCACATTAAAGAGAGATCATACCAACATAAATATCGTCCAAGAAAAATTAACAAACATTACAGAGTAGATCATAAAATATTAAATTTAAAAAATATCTCACAAAATTTTCTAATCTTATACTCATCACATAACGTACAAAAACCAAAAGTACCGAAGTCAAGATATATATATATATATATATATATATATATATATATATCCCCTTTTACTTTAAAATTATGTATAAAGCTCTGAAGATGTTCAAAGTATATGAACGAAACGCGTCAGCAAAAGCAAAAATGAAAACATTATTCTTAGCATACTGCAAATTCTTAACTAGGATTATTATTAAGAAACTCAGTACTGAAAATAAAAAAATATTCAGAATATTGGAAATTAAATGTAAATCTTTTATAAAGACATAGGCTGATATCGACTTTCTAAAATTTTGCCTCAA
This sequence comes from Bathynomus jamesi, assembly GCA_023014485.1. Taxonomy (NCBI): domain Eukaryota; kingdom Metazoa; phylum Arthropoda; class Malacostraca; order Isopoda; family Cirolanidae; genus Bathynomus; species Bathynomus jamesi. The sequence continues at coordinate 192,677 of JAJOZX010005209.1, forward strand.
TAATCAGCTGTTTCCTAATTTTCTAAACATAAGACTTTACGACAAAACAGCTCACAAAGAAAAGTCTACAGAGAATTTCAAAACGCAACTTCTCAAACGCGACTTCGAAACAAGAAACCCAACAAGACTAGAATATGTAGAAAAATGTTTAAACAATATTAAAGAGACACATAAAACCAATGGATAAAGAAAAAACTATGAATGTTAACATATACTATAAAACAAAAAGATATCAAGCCATTTTTCGACACGTAACAAAAACCCTGATAAGCAACATCATGTTTTGTACCAATTTACATGTCCTGAAGTTGACTGTACGTCGACTTACATTGGTTACACCACAAACCACATTAAAGAGAGATCATACCAACATAAATATCGTCCAAGTAAAATTAACGAACATTACAGAGTAGTTCATAAAATATTAAATTTAAAAAATATCTCACAAAACTTTCTAATTTTATACTCATCACATAACGTACAAAAACTAAAAGTTACCGAAGCCTTTTACAATAAAATGAGGGTACTGGGTTGTCTACGGTTGGCTAGACTGGCAGTCGACGGCCTGTTGCGTGGCACGGTCAGAGTGCCGATCGGCTCCCGGGGCCGGACCTATTCTCAGCGTGCTATTTTTTCAATTACAGGGAGCAATTGCGTGCTCCCCGAACTACTCTTACTCTCTGGCGACATTAAGACTAATCCAGGCCCCACTACAACTTACACATGTCACCATACACAAAGTCATAGACACAATAGCACCATGAGACACATACAGAAGTATAATATTAACATATTACAGTACAACGTAGATGGCCTCACAAACAAAATCATGGAGCTTAGGGAATTCGTACACAAACAAAACATTCACATAGCACTTATACAAGAAACAAAACTAAAAAGCACACACAAAACACCCACCATCCCTGACTTCACGGCGATCCGTCAAGATCGTACTGGGGGTAACGGGGATGGACTCATCACTTACATACGTAAAAGCATTAGCTACACTGATGCTACCGAAAACATTACAAACACAATCCAAGCAGATAACACGATAGAAATACAGGCAGTTAACATTAAAACACGCGCAAAACACACCACACTAATCATCATTTACATCCCACCAGATAGTTCACCTCAGGTGCCAGCCAAATACAATCCACAGTTACACAATCTGGCCTCTCTCACTAATGTCATCTTAGGAGGAGACTTCAACGCCAAAGACACAAGTTGGTACCTGCACAACCAAAGCAACACCAGAGGCGCCAACATAGCCACACAACTAAACAACATCTTCATTCTTAACAATACAGAAGAACATACACACATACCACATCAAGCAGGATACTCAAACTCCTCCCCAGACATAACGTTCTGTTCCCCCTCACTAGCAACACATACACAATGGAGAACAGAAAAACAACTGTCATCAGACCACCTGCCCATCATCATTACAACACATTCTACACTCTGCCCCAACAGCCTTAGGCACACTTACAGAAATTACAAGAAAGCTGATTGGGAACAGTTCAAAATACAGACTGAGGAACAGTTCACCACATTAAACAGCACACCCATCATAAACATCAATACAACACTCAAGACATTTAATCAGATCATCAATAATGCAAACAAATACATACCGAAGGGCAACATTAGGAAATACAACCCAAATTACACTAAAGAAATAGCCCACCTTATAAGGCAACGTAACAACCTCAAATATAACACACAAACCCCACACACAGAAGCCATAAAACAGCAGATACGACAGTTCAACACAGAAATAAACAACAAACTCAAAGAAAAACAAACAGAAACATTCAGGGAATTCATAACAACATTAAACCACTCCACAGATACATCCAGGCTATACAAGACTATAAACGGCATTACCCACTCTAACAGCGGCATTCACACCTCACACGCGGCTATCTGTCGCAGCCAAAATAATATCCCAACATACACACAACAAGCTAACATTCTAGTTAATCACTACGCAAAGATAAGTCACTTAAACAGAGACAACAACCAGAAACATGCAGACAGACAAACAGCCAGACACAAGAAAACCTACAGACTCGACACAACCATTACACCCTTCAATACAGACCAGACCACCAAGATCATCAAAAACATTAAGAATTCAAAGGCTACTGGCCCAGACAACATATCTAACATACACCTTAAACACTTGGGCCCACAGGGAATACTAGCTCTCACAAATATCAGCACATATTCATACCAACACTGTATTATTCCTGACATATGGAAACAAGGTAAAATTATTACACTACTCAAACCAAACAAAAATCCAACAGAACCAGCTTCCTATAGACCCATTACTTTACTATGCACACCTTCCAAAGTAACAGAAAGACTAATCTTACAAATCACCAACCCACACATTCCACTATCGCCTACTCAACATGGATTCAGACCTCACCACTCAACCACGACATTACTCACTAATCTCACGCAGCACATCATGGATGGCATCAACTCCAGACGACCAGCTCAACGTACACTATTAGCAACAATAGACATTAGTAAAGCATTTGATGCTATCCCACGCTTCCCTCTCATAAACAAAATACTCAACACAAACCTGCACAATAACACCAAAAGGTGGGTGAGCAACTATCTTTCAGGAAGATACTCACATGTCACATTTAATGGCAAGTCATCCAAAAACAAGCTTTTTCCGAACGGGGTCCCTCAAGGCTCTGTTCTCTCACCAACACTCTTCAACTTATACATGCATGACATTCTAACACCCATAGATAACAAGCTTACATTATCATCATATGCAGACGACATCACTCTAACATCCACCCACAACAACATCGACACCGCTACAAATAGCCTACAAACATACATAAACAGTATACAAGACTGGCTCACACACAATAGACTCAAATTAGCGCCCACAAAATCAACCATCACCTTGCTTACAAGCAACACAAAAGAACACCAGGTAATTCCACAGCTTACACTAAACAACATCAACATTCCACACACTCACAGGACCAAAATACTTGGGGTCACATACAGCACATCATTATCTTTTGCAAACCACATTCAGGACATTAAAAACAAATGTACGTCAAGACTTAACACGCTTAGGGTACTAACAGGCACAAACTTTGGACACCAGCAGGAAACAACATCACTCATATACAAACAATATATTCGCTCAGTTATGGACTATGCTAGCCCATGCTGGGCACCCATTATCTCAAACACACACATAAACACCTTACAGACAATACAAAACAACGCACTTCGTATCATTACAGGATGCACTCAAACAACACCAATAGAACACCTGCACACAGAAACAAAAATACTGAAAGTTAGGGAACATTTAGACATGAGGGGAACACAATTTATTGCAGCAGCGACAACTAACCCACAACACCCTTGCCACTACATGTACAATCACGCACCGACAACTCGCACCATTAAGGTAACACCAGAGAGATATTATAACCAAATACTCTATTCCATACCACGCCCCACAGACATCACATAGTACAGAAAACACATACACACACACCTAACCCACAAAGCACTGACACGACTCGGTCCGAATGCGGTCCTAGGTGCGAAGCCGCCACCCATTAACAGGTCAGAGATCAGCCTGAGCAGATCGGATCGAGTTAACTTAGCACGATTCCGATGTGGACATCACCCCAACTTACTAACATATAAACACAGACTAGACAACTCCATAGACGACACCTGCCACCTGTGTCACGACACACCACAAACAATTGAACACATTATGACAGACTGTACCGCTCTAGCACAACAACGAACACAACACAACATCACTAGTGCGCTGAACCTCTGGTCCACTCCGAAGAGGGCGATCGGTTACCTGCGTGCCGCCGGCTTGCTCGATCAGGGTGGGCTGATCGGCTAAACAACAACAACAACAATAAAATGAAAAAACCGAAAATTAATATAAAATTTAATGAACTTTCGAATAGTCTTAAATTAATTTGAAATTGTATCAAACTTACAATCAAGAAATATATATATAACCCATTTTACTTTAAATTATGTATAAAGCTCTGAAGATGTTCAAAATATATGAACGAAACGCGTCAGCAGAAGCAAAAATGAAGAGAGTATTCTTAGTATACTGCGAATTCTTATCTAGAATTATTATTAAGAAACTCAGTACTGAAAATAAAAAACTATTCAGAATATTGGAAATTAAATGTAAATCCTTTATAAAGACAGACTGATATCGACTTTCCAAAATTTTGCCTCAATAATCAGCTGTTTCCTAATTTTCTAGACATAAGACTTTACGACAAAACAGCTCACAAAGAAAAGTCTACAGAAAATTTCAAAGCGGAACTTCTCAAACGCGACTTCGAAACAAGAAACCCAACAAGACTAGAACATGAAGAGAAATATTTAAACAATATATTAAAGAGACACATAAAACCAATGGATAAAGAAAGAACTATGAATGTTAACATATACTATAAAAACAAAAAGATATCAAGCCATTTTTCGACACGTAACAAAAACCATGATAAGCACCATCATGTGGTGTACCAATTTACATGTCCTGGAGTTGACTGTACGATGACATACATTGGTTACACCACAAACCACATTAAAGAGAGATCATACCAACATAAATATCGTCCAAGAAAATTTAACAAACATTACAGAGTAGATCATAAAATATTAAATTTAAAAAATATCTCACAAAATTTTCTAATCTTATACTCATCACATAACGTACAAAAACTAAAATTACCGAAGTCAACTATATATATATATATATATATATATATATATATATATATATATATCCCCTTTTACTTTAAAATTATGTATAAAGCTCTGAAGATGTTCAAAGTATATGAACGAAACGCGTCAGCAAAAGCAAAAATGAAGACAGTATTCTTAGCATACTGCAAATTCTTATCTAGAATTATTATTAAGAAACTCAGTAATGAAAATATAAAAATATTCAGAATATTGGAAATTAAATGTAAATCCTTTATAAAGACATAGGCTAATATCGACTTTCTAAAATTTTGCCTCAATAATCAGCTGTTTCCTAATTTTTTAAACATAAGACTACGACAAAACAGCTCACAAAGAAAAGTCTACAGAAAATTTCAAAACGCAACTTCTCAAACGCGACTTCGAAACAAGAAACCCAACATGTCTAAAACATGAAGAAAAATGTTTAAACAATATATTAAAGATACATAAATCCGATGGATAAAGAAAAAACTATCAATGTTAACATATACTATAAAAACAAAAAGTTATCAAGCCATTTTTCGACACATAACAAAAACCCTGATAAGCAACATCATGTGGTGTACCAGTTTACATGTCTTGGAGTTGACTGTACGTCGACTTACATTGGTTACACCACAAACCACATTAAAGAGAGATCATACCAACATAAATATCGTCCAAGTAAAATTAACGAACATAAAATATTAAATTTAAAAAATATCTCACAAAACTTTTAAATCTTATACTCATCACATAACGTACAAAAACTAAAAATTACCGAAGCCTTTTATATTAAAATGAAAAAACCGAAAATTAATATAAAATTTAATGAACTCTCAAATAGCCTTAAATTAATTTGAAATTGTATCAAACTTACAATCAAGAAATATATATATAACCCATTTTGTTTTAAAATTATGTATAAAGCTCTGAAGATGTTCAAAGTATATGAACGAAACGCGTCAGCAGAAGCAAAAATGAAGACAGTATTCTTAGCATACTGCAAATTCTTATCTAGAATTATTATTAAGAAACTCAGTACTGAAAATAAAAAAATATTCAGAATATTGGAAATTAAATGTAAATCCTTTATGAAGACATAGGCTGATATCGATTCTCTATTATTATTTTTAGTTTATTATTATTACGACGAAAGAGCGAAGAGCAATACCCAGGATTTTCTCCTCATTATATCAACTGCTTCCCATTCAATCGTGTCTCAATTGGACTGGAAACTTCCTTTCAGGGCTATGATCAATAAGCACTTGTTTGAAATTATTAAATCTGAACAATTAATCGATTGGGTTACGTTGTTCATAATATTGTAACACCTCTTCCCGTCGATCAACCAAGTTAAGCGACATTGGATCTGGAGAATAGTTGGATGGGAGACCATCCTCTGTATCTTAGATGTTGAGAAGGAGGTTAAACAACGTCACCAGCCAATTAATTGATTGATTAATCAGCTGAAACCATATACAAATATAAAGGTTTTCATAATTTTTCATCCTAAGAAAGACAGCGAACATGCCTTACCACTGAAACTGTGAAAATATAAAATAGTATATCATTATACATATACAGTGATATATACAGAGTGTCCCATAAGTCCGGCATCATAGGAGAAATTCATATTTTTCTATTTCTACAAACCATAATTCATATTTTTCTTATGCTCGGGATGCCAATTTTCCGTCCACCACTGTTCAGTGACGAGGCTGTTTTCATGGAAATGGTGAGGTAAATCGACAGAACACCCGCTACTGGTCTCAAAACAACCCTCACTGGTATACCTCTTCAAAGGAACAAGGTGCATCTCGGGTGATGGTATGGTGTGGCATTTGGAAGGATCGCATCATAGCCCCCTCACTTTCGACGAACATGTAACTGGAGGCACCTACCTACGTATACTCAAGGAAGAAGCATTTCGCAGTGTCTTGAACGAGGAAGGAAATTTCCCAACATGGTTCCAGCAAGACGGCGCTCCTGCACATTACAGCACCCAAGTAAGGGAATACCTGTACCAACAATTCCCTGGTCATTGGATAGGACGTCGAGGGCCTGTGGAATGGCCAGCTAGAAGCCCGGATCTCACGCCATTAGATTTTTATCTCTGGGGCCACTTGAAAGCGCTGGTATACGCAGAGAAAATTGGAGTGTTGAACATTTGCGGCAGCGCATTATTGGGGCATGTAACACCATTACTCCTGACATCATTCACCGTGTGCTTGCTGACTGGGTATCACGTCTGAATTTGTGTATTGAAAACAATGGTGGACATATTGATCACGTTCTATAAATAAAAGCTTTTGTTTTGCCTTTTTTATTATTTTTCCTATGATGCCGGACTTATGGGACACCCTGTATATATATATATATATAATATATATATATATATCAAGAAGATAAGCTTCTTGGCCTGAATTAATCCTGATCAGTTCATCTTAAATGCCCAGTTTATTAAAGCTAATTATTAAAGCTAAAATAACTTAAGACTATAAATTTGCAACATAATTATACTCCCATATTGACCCTTTCTAAACGATCAGTGTGTATGTGTTCATACGTTCGTTTCCGGAGAAGCGATAGGTTATTTGTCTGACAAGTCGTCTCTAATCTCACTTCTGTTTGAGATACATTACCACCTGGTGAGTACAGCCCGACTTGTCTTGTAACTTTTGTTATGCTTTATTTTATTGTTTAGAATTTGTGATGTTTTTGATATTTGTACTATTGTGATGATTCTTTTTTTGTTTGCTTTAATTAATTGTGTAATGTAAATGTGTCTTCCTCAATTTTCTATATAACTTGCATTCATAATTCTTATTATATTCTTATTATAAGGTTCTTTCTGAATGCTGGTTCTCTCCGATACCACATCGGCAAAGAAAACATTCTTTTGTAAATAAGTCACTGATAAGAGAAATACACTTGGAGGCTGTCGTCTGCATCTCAGCATCCACCAGATTCCATTTTGGGGTTTTCTAGCCTCTAGTTCTGATTTATTTATTAAGTTGAGCAATAAGCTTTCCTGCACATATTTATATATCGTCATTTATCACTTCTTTTAGTCATTTATGTTTAGTCAATTGCATTTAGTCACTTTAGCCATTCATTTAAGTTAATTTCCATGTAGTTTAATTGTATATCCTTTTGTTATACCCATTTAATTAGTAACATAGCTTTCATTATAAATATAATTTTTAAATTTTTATTCTTAATTTTCTTTATCCTAACCACTAAGTGCAACTTTTAAATTCCAATTCCTAGATTTATTAAGATCCTGGTCTCTTTGTGACACACACACATATATATATCGGGTATGGCAAAAAAAAAATAGGCCACTATTTTAAATGTATATTTTAAACAATTATAAGGATTTTTTGTAAGCAAAACAGACGTATTAACGTTCGAAAAAGTGCGAAATCGAGGCTATAGGCCAAGAATAGGCTGGGCTAGAGCTGGTTTGATTTATATTATAGACAAAGTGAAGGAAACTGGTGGTGTAGAGCAGGGCTTCTCAAACTTTTTTCACTTGCGACCCCTTTGGATCAGACAAATTTTTTCGCGACCCTTCACTCAATGTCATAAAAGCAATAGGTACTAACACTGTATATTTATGAAAAAAATAATATTTTCAAATGTTTCTGCGACCCCCAATAATATTTACGCGACCCCTAGTTTGAGAAGCGTGGGTGTAGAGCATAGAAAGGGTAGTGGGAGGCATTTAACGCCAAATGAAATAGCCATCGAAATAGAAATATCTGACAGAAGTGTTCAGCGAATAGCAAAATTTGACCTAAACTTGAAGGCATCCAAACGAGTTTCAGTACAAGCTTTTACTGAAATTCATAAGCAAAATCGCTTTCTATGTTGCCAACAATTACTTGTTAGATTTCACCGCGCTTTTCGTACGATATAATTTAGTGATGACAAAATATTTACAGTTAGTAAACCAATTAAAAAACAGAATGGTCGTGTATATGCCGCTGTCACAAGAAAACGTGATATAACATCTGAAAGGTTGTTAAGAAGAACAGAGATTTTCTCTAAGGGTAACTAATGGTCAGTGTAGCATTTTCAAAACTCGGAACCTGCAATGTGGCCGGCCAACAGCCCGGATTTAAATTCGTTGGACTACTCAGTGTGGGAAGCACTAAAAGAAAGTTTACACCCGGGTCATCAAATCCGAAATGTTCAACAGCTTAGAGCTACTATCGTGGACAATAGCATGGCCGCAAAAGGGTAGAGAGCAATTGCATGCAATGTTGATCAATGTTGCAAAGGGGTGGTAGGAGAATGTTGCAAACGGAGGGATTATGCAACAAAAGGGGTAGGGGTTAGTAGTATAGCCGCAAAAGGGGAGCGTGCAAGAATGTTGCAAGTGATGACGTAATGTTGCAAATGGGGGTGGGGTGTTGCAAAGGGGGTGGGGTGTTGCAAAAAAAAAACCCAAAGGGCCCTTTGTTGCCAACCGGGGTTGCAAGGGGCATGCAACTTGGGGTCGGAGTTCTCCCCCAAGCTATTCCCCCCAAAGGGCCAGAAAGGAGAGAAAGGAGGAGAGAAAGGAGGAGAAGTGTTCACCTGGCAGGAGCCAAGTGCATATTGAGACTTCATCCGTGTAGGCGTTGTTTTATAGGCTCCTAATCAGCCAGTTGGCTGAGCCAAGGGGGGAGGGGTACACCTGAAGGAGAGAGAGAGAGAGAGAGTAGTTGCCTTTGATTGGAAGGCATGCAACTTGGAGGCGGAGTTCTCCCCCAAGCTATTTTCGTTTACCTAACCTAAGAGGCCTCTAAGGGGTTTTCCCAAAGGGCCAGAAAGAGAAGGACCAGAGGTCCTTGCTCGGCTGGGAGCCGAGCTTGTAATGACTCCGTCATCAGCTTCTCGGTCTTTTATAAACCTCTAATCCGCCATGTTGCCAGATAGCGCCATGTATTCAGTTGCTGAGTTGCCAGATAGCGCCATGTATTCCAGATAGCAAAAACCATATAAAATACCACAATATATTTATATAGTTAATCAATTGGAAGATTCAACCATCTAAAATACCACAATACAGTATATTTATATAGTTAATCAATTGGAAGATTCATTTAAACACACGTTCCAATAAATCATTTAATTCATATTTAAATACCGAAAGACGAAAGGAGAAGAAATGAAGAAAATTGGAAAAAAAAGAATTCTAAAGAAATTAATCAATTGAAATTAGCCAAAACACAATCCGCTATAACGGGGCCGGACGACTAATGACATTTTTATATTTTCTCCAATAGATTTAATGCTCGTATTACCCCGACCCAATCCCAAATATAAATACGTCTAGAATACAATCAAAAGCACGTACAAAGAGTTCATCGTTAGCTACATTATTAAACACAAGTTTATAAACACGCTTTTCCAATCGAGGGTTTATTTCTACCGATTCCTCCCCCACCGTGACCCGTACCCCATAAGTTTTAGGTCCTGTTGAGACAAAAGAGTCGGCGTATGCGTTGTCCCCATACTCATCCTTGATCTCATCAGTGAGCTCGCCGAGGAACTCCCCAATAGCGGGCATGTATTCACCCTCCCTCTCTGTGAATATCACGCTATCTGTATCGGCATACAATACTCTCCGCCCAAGAGAATGCAATAGACCCCAAAGTTTTATACGGGCGTTGTGAAGCTGGCCACAGGTATGACGGTAGTTAATCAATGAATCCAATTAAATTCTGTTTATTAAATAAATAATTTTTACACACTTAATTTTTATTATAGATATTTAAGTCACGAATAACGAAACGAAATGAAAATTTACAAAACAATTCAAAACACACGCTCCTCATTCCCCCACCACTCATCTGTACTTGTATATATAATAAACTAATGAACCACTCGTGCTCACAAACCATATAAAATACCACAATATATTTATATAGTTAGTCAATTGGAAGATTCAACCATATAAAATACCACAATATATTTATATAGTTAATCAATTGGAAGATTCAACCATATAAAACACACAATATATTTATATAGTTAATCAATTGGAAGATTCATTTAAAGTTGAAATTAGCCAAAACACAATCCGCTATAACGGGGTCGGACGACTAATGACATCTTTATATTTTCGAAGAACACCTGCTTGTTGAGAGATCTTCCTTCCAGACCGCTCTTGATAAGTCTCCCTTCACTCCAAATGAAATTAAAATTTACGAAACAATTCAAAACACACGAGGAAAGGGATACCGACAATCTGGGTCAAATCGATTCACCCGAGGCGATTTTTTTCTGACCATAATTTTATCTTTCTCCCAGACAGCTTGAATAAATCCTCTCTTGACTCCATTTCTTAGATATACCCACAATTATATATATATATATATATATATATAGAGAGAGAGAGAGAGAGAGAGAGAGAGAAAGAGAGAGAGAGAGTTTTGTTCAAATAAAGGAATATGCTTGTATCTTTTGCCAGCAAATTCCATTCACGTAACCTAGAATTTTTCTATCACCCATAGTTTTCGAGAAAATAATATTTCCATTTACTCAGTTTTCCAAAAATATTATTTAAAATTAAGTGTACTAATTTAAATTTACTTTCTTTTTTCCAGGTTAACTATACCCACAATTATAATAAATAATAATCGAATGACGGACGATTGTTCGAACACAATTGTTCGAGCACAATTGTTCGAAAACCATAGTTCGAAAAACAGTTGTTCGAAGCAACAATTATTCGACGTTATAATTGTTCGAATGAACAACCAACTAAATAAAATCTTAGTTGCCAAGACGCAAATACGAAGACGTAAATAAGAAGGTTAGCCTCTTCATTTAAACTATAACATTTATAGTGCTGCAGTTAAACCACCCTTAAAATGGCAGAGTTTGTTTCTAGTGAGAAAGGAAAGCCAATGCTCTTAGTGAATGGGTTTTTATATGTAAGAGACCTAACCTAACCTAACCTAACCATAATTTGTAACTATAGTTTACCTTGACTTTCATATGCTTCTATCCTGTTTTATTAATAAAGATTTTTAACTTTGAATAACGTATGAATAAAGATTTTTAACTTTTAATGTTATTTTAATACTTTTTGTTTTTCGAACTATGGTTTTCGAACAATTGTGTTCAAACAATTGTGTTCGAACAATTATAACTTCGAATAATTGTTGCTTCGAACAACTGTTTTTCGAACTATGGTTTTCGAACAATTCTGTTCGAACAATTGTGTTCGAACAATCGTCCGCAACGATAATAATCAGCGAAAGAAGTTTTTCGAACTATGGTTTTCGAACAATTCTGTTCGAACAATTGTGTTCGAACAATCGTCCGCAACGATAATAATCAGCGAAAGAAATAAGGTATGCATACCTGAAAGTACTAATAATTATACATATATATATATATATATATATATATATATATATGGAAAGAAAGAGAGAGAGAGAGAGAGAGGAGTTTTGTTCAAATAAAGGAATCCAGTGGTGGCCAACCGATGCGGGCCATTTTTAGGTTTAATTCGGATGCGCCAAATATAATGTGAAAAATATTTACCTTAATTTTTAGTTAACTACGTCTTAACTGCTTAAATCTTTGATTTTTAATATTTAGTGTTAGAAGTGAAAATTTAGCACAATTCATACTAGGCCTCGATGCGACACTTCAAAGTACTTGATAATATTTTGGGAAAATGGAAATATTATTTTCTCGACAACTATGGGTGATAGAAAAAGTCTGAAACCATATTTGGAATCAGTATCAAACGTTCTATAAGAATCACCAAATAATTGTCAAAGGAGTAATACGAGCATTAAATCAATTGGAGAAAATATAAAGATGCCATTACTCGTCCGGACCCGTTATAGCGGATTGGTACACATCATAGCTCCACCCAGCTACACCGACAGCCAATCACTACGAACATCTGGTCTTTTTGGGCGGAGCTTGGCGATTGTGTATATAAAAGGGGATATTTTTCAGTTTGGAGTAACAGTAGCTATTTTCGCGTCAGTGAATAATCATTCCCTCCACCATGGACCTGTACGTCTCCCCGGATTTGTATGAAGAAAGTGACACTGCAGCATTAACGTCAATTAATCTTTTTAACGCGATTGACCGTGATGAATTATTTCCAACGCAAACCGTTGAAGATATTTGCAGTGACGCCCCTTACAATCCGACGCAAGAGACTACCATAGAAATGTAAGTGTCTATAATTCGATTTTATATATATGGAGGGTTGTAGTATCTCGTCAAATACTTCATTTAGATACTCGCCAAAAATCGAAATTTTTTTTATGGCAATCAATGTTATTTGGTTTTACCTCTTATCCCCATTATGCTAAAATCGAAATTTTTTATGGCAATCAATGTTATTCCTCTTAAATGAACCAAAGATATCTTCACATAATGGGGATCTGTCTGAATACTCTGTATATGTTTTAAAAGAATGAACATTATTCCTTTAAGGTCCGATGAGGATTTGGTACGTGTTATACAATCTTTTGAAGAATCTCGTGTCATGAATACGGAGGATATACTGAACAGTCAGCAATGTCACACATCCTCCACCATGGACCTGTACGTCTCCCCGGATTTGTATGAAGAAAGTGTTTATAATTCGATTTTATATATATATATATATATATATATATATATATATATGGAGGGTTGTAGTATCTCGTCAAATACTTCATTTAGATACTCACCAAAAATCGCAATTTTTTATGGCAATCAATGTTATTTGGATTTACCTCTTATCGCCATTATGCTAAAATCGAAATTTTTTATGGCAATCAATGTTATTCCTCTTAAATGAACCAAAGATATCTTCACATAATGGGGATCTGTCTGTATACTCTGTATATGTTTTAAAAGAATGAACATTATTCCTTTAAGGTCCGATGAGGATTTGACACGTGTTATACAATCTTTTGAAGAATCTCGTGTCACGAATACGGACGATATACTGATCAGTCAGCAATGTCACACCGAAATAATGTAAGTGTTTTTCGATCTTTTTGGGATAAGAAGACACAATATATTTTCATAAATTTATTAAATGAAAGAAATCAGTACAATAACCAACTACAGAATATACCGTTACAAATATACGAACAAAAACATTATACTATACAACGAGTACGTACAATTGGAAAACGGATTTTTATCTGTCTGCATACCATTTCATCGTTTCGGCGAGTGTGGCACGGGTCAAATAAATTTAAAAAATTTATAAATTCTTTATCACATGACATATGCGTGAGAAATGAGACGCAGTACATTCCGCAAACATTACTAAAATATCCTTGTATACGAAATGGGTTCCATACAACTTCGGGAATATGTAACTGAGCGAGAAATTTTACAATAATAGGGTCACTCCAGGGTTGAGTACCGAGTGAATCAAAATAGTACAGGCGCTGTCTATTTTTAAAATAGACAGCGATCCAATGAATCCCTTCATTACCGATGACATCTGTGTTCACAATAAGACTGCCGCATTCTCGCGTACTTGGCAAACTCAATGTTTCATTCTTCGCAAACACGCCGATAAATTTGGAACGTGTGACTCGTTCCATTACTTTCTGAAGTGTATTAGCATCCATTTTAAAAGTCAGTGATAACGCTCCTAAATCTATCTACTTCTATTAGGACTTGCGATTCGAGATATACTAGTACACTAATAGGAGCGTCTATAGGCTTGGTCTGATGAATAGTCCGTACCCATTGTTCCACCCAAAGCAGTGCCATTAACGTATAGAGTTATATTTTTAAGTCCGAAATTCTCGAATTTAAAGGCACTCTTTTTATATTTTCCATTCACCGAAGCATGGTCCCGCATACCGATTAATATCCTTTTAGGAAGATTTCCCAGGGCAATGTTTTCTATCTGCTTCGATGCCAACCCTGCAGGAACCGTATATAGTTTGATTTACACTCTGTTAATAGGATATTTCACTGTAGCGTTTCGTAAATTTTTCTCAATTTATCGTTGTTTTGGTGAACTTAATTTCACTCGCCGTACGCGGAGGTGTGTCCATAATGTGAACCACAACGGAATTTGCACCCTCTTCTTGATCAGCATCCAGATTTAAGCAGATCTCAGGACTCGTGCGGGTGAGCTTTATTTTCATATCCACCCCGTTGACAAGCAACTTCTCCTGGAAAGTGAAATCTGTGTGCAAGCGTCCAAAACACTCGTATATTTTCTTTTTAGAATTTGTAAATTTGTCCTTTATACTATTTTCACCTTTAGTGTGATAATATCCCTCGGCACTTAAAAAGGTAGCCTTCGCTTCTTTGGAAAAGTTGAGGACATTTTCCAGATAGGCTCGTAGATGATAGTACCCCGTGCCTGCCGATATGTTGGTCTGATTTAAATATACGTCACACTGGTTGAATATGGAGTGCAGAAAGTTTGTTTCAGGGTATACAGCATATTTGTCATCGCAGACCGTTCCATCAGAATGGGCTATACGTAGCTTAGCGTACATGTGCACACAGCTTGGATCAAAAAAGTAAGGGTCTGAGCTGGGTATCACGAATTCTATAGCTGCACTCGGGGAACTAATTGTGTTTAAAGGGTTAATTGTAATAAAGTCACTGTGCTGAATAGAAACTTGGGTTGGAGGCAGCTCAAAAAGGGACAGCTCCGATTTACAGCATTGTGAACTACATGGGTGGATGAAGCGTGCCATGGCGAAATAGTGGCTCCTCTCTCGACAAGTGGTAAACAAACTATGATTCATGAGATCAATGTCCTTAGCTTATATCAGTCAAAAAAGTGGTCAACCATAGGTTTCATTCGCTTACAGCACTTCTTTTTTGATAGCCTTTTACGTTTAATACCACGTGACCCCTTCTTCTTCCGGGCAGCCCTCTTCTTCTTCTTCCCGCCACCACGCATTTTTCTCTTTGCATCTTTGATGATTTCGTCCCGTGTACGCTTTAAATGTTTTTTTAGAGCTTCTTTAGGTTTAGCCAGGGCCAATATGTCTTATGCAGTGTTAATACCTGATTGTAGCGCTTTCCTTCCGAGGTATCTGGCCCCCCTCTTCAGCAAAGGAACAGCCGTACGTAGTATGGATGAAAAAATGGACCCAAGTCCACTACCGCGCTGGTATCTCACCCCTCGATAGACGGTGAAAGGCTTTCTATCCATTATAACTCAGTGCGTCGAAAGTGTAGCTTCACTGTTAAGCTCCCGTTGCCGAATGGGAAGTTTTCACCCTCAATCGTTCTTATATATATTGAGATATTGGTTATTAAATTAGTTGCGACATTCACATAATGGGGTCTGTCATACGTAATACTCAAACTCCTTCCTCTATGGTTGGGGATGTGAGCAATGCGCAGCAGGCGTGCCTGGGTATCCCCAACAAACTGGTGCTCCACTATATTACTGTAAATATAGCACATGTCTGGGGACCTTTCAGCCAATTTCTCCATCTTCAATTGATACATTAATCTGGACAAGTCATGCTGTGTCTCGTGAAATGTGTCTCTTTGGAAGACTGCGCTATATCGGCCATTGGTTAGAATTTGGAATTTTCTATGGTCTTTAATACGTCTGTTAGTCTTTGATTTTAGGATTAGTGTATGTGCAGGGTTGTTTACGATTTCGTATACTAAATCATTCGTAAGGTTTGAGTTTCTTAAACTTACGTTTAAGCCTCTCACAACATCCTCGGCGGAACCATATTGCCCCGGTCCTAGTCTTACTTCTGTACTGTAATACCGTGCAACCTTAGTCCGAGCGATACGCATAGTTTCACACTCGTCACTGTCTCTAAGAATCGTAAAAACGGTTTCTTTATGCTCAATATTTAAAAAGATGGTGTCCAGCTGAATTTCGCATATCCCTACCTCATACGAATCACGACCCAATTCAATGTGCTTGTGCAGCTCTGTTACAAAGTTGGCTAGTGTGTTGTTAGGGTGTACAGACAGGGACGAGGAGGACGGGAGTGTGACGTAGAAATGGTTAGGAGCCATGTTGCATACTATTTAAGCTTCATTATTGCATCAGCTTTTATATAGGTGTTGAAGCTTTCTGGGTACCCTAGCCATTTCACCAGGTACATTTTTCTCTTTCCTGAACCTTTGGTTCCTAAAATTTTCTCAATTTTAAACACATTTTTTCCTAAATTAAACGCAACTTTCTGCAATTCCTCGCGGTAAAAGCCTCCTGAGATTTCTTCCCCATTCAAATCTTCAATGTAATATATCATTATCTCACCTTTAGGTCTCATAGCCCTAACTTTAAAAATCTCGCGTGTCCATCCTTGCTCAAAACCCTTTGCGAATTTATTCCCCGAACGCGACAGCCTTACATAATCATTGATTTTGAAGCGCGCAGAGTGTGGTGGTGGTGGTGATCCATCTCTTCTCGGGAACGTACCTCTTTCTAAAACTTCGTTAGGTGTTGTCCCAATCGTGCGATGGTGTGAGCAGTTGTAGGATGATGCCAATGATTCCAGAATGTCTCGAAATCTGTATGTGTTTTTATGTGTAAAATAACGGTGCATGCGTTCCTTTATGGTGCGCTGAACTCTTTCAGCTAAAGAAGCCTTATGTATAGAATTGGTTGTGTAATAGCTGATATTAAACTCTGTCAACATGTTCTGAAAAGCACGGCCTATAAATTCCTTCCCCATATCCGTACAAAAATAGCCAGGAACCCTGTTTTATTTTAACATTAGCGTTTTGGTGGCTTTAGCAACTGTTTCAGGTGATTTATTTTTCAGAGAAACTAGCCACAGATATCTAGAGAATACGTCTATTATGAATAGAATGTAGCGGTAACCATCGTTATACACAGAATATCTTTGCATGTCTGTTAAATCTGCTTGCCAAATAGAATCAATCGAGGAAGCCACTGTCTTGGCTGTTTTAAACCTTTTTCTCACAGGCTTATGAAGCGTATAAGCGTCCTGCTCCCTCAAAAATCTTTCAACATCTTTTTTTCCTACTCCGTAAACACTTCTGTACAGTCTATCTACGCCGCCGTAAGAGGATGGGTTAGAAATGTCATAATAGCGTTTAGTTAATACGTTAGCCATTTGCGTATTTTAGAGGCACGTGGGTAGGGTTAGTTTAACCTCTTCTTGCTCCTCTTCAAAGGTGTTACCGCCGGGGGTGACGGCGCCTTCAATTGTGTCACATGCGTTGCATGTTCCAAGTCTTTTAACCTGTTCAGATTTCCTAGCAACGTTTTAGGGACATTTATTTGTTGTAGTCTTGCTTTAATATGCTTCCATCCTGATGGCGATGGCCTATCCCACTTTCTCACCAGATCATGGACAATGTCTACGATATTCGATCCGTGTACCTTTGATCCTTCCACAATGATCTCGCCTGTATCGGTCCATTGTATGGCTGGATCCTCATTCAATAGATTATAAAGACTTAAGCCTTTACTCATCAATGTATGTGGGAGAGTGCTTTTTAATACATGTTCGATATGTTGTGTGGCTAATCTTTTTGGTTGGTCAGCTGTATCGTCGGGCTCAGATCCTATGTCGCCATGTCCATCGTCCCCCGTGCTGTGCCTAATAACCACAGGAATCTCTGTAGGGCTCTTATAATTTTCGTACTCGTGAAGAAATTTCTGCAGAGCTTCTTGGTATAAGATTCTTTTCTCATCAGGTGTTTTTTCACTGTTTAATAGGGTTAGCAATTCGCTTTCCATTCTTTTAAGTCTACTTTTACGGGGATCTAGATCCGTGTCTGGATTCCTTTGCAGTGAAGCGTACATCTCGTGGGGAATCACTACCACTTTCTTCATTATATTAATCTAGTCAGTAAAGGACCCAAAACTGAAAATAAGATGGGGAGAAATGACCCTCCTGTTTGTACAATAATTCGTTTTTTCTTCGCTACAGTTTGACTTTTACGAGCGAGTGCACGTACTATGTTCTTGTAGCGGCGTAGGCGAGTCTTCTGAGGGGTTTTCATTGATACATTGCAATTTATAACGTTAAGACAGCTTTCACAGATGCATTTTAAAAAGTCGGCGTCGATATTTTTAATAAACATCTGCTGCATTGCCCGGGGCAGTCGATGATAGATTTTTATTAATTCACGGTATTTCTTTAGTCTCTTTGTCATTCTGGAATATACACCGTTTCAGGCTCGTTTGGAAATATATTCGTTCGTAGAAGCACTCTAAACGTGTTTCGCGGATGAAGGTCGCAAAGCAAATATCCGTAACGCGTGCTTGTAG
The DNA here is from genome assembly GCA_023014485.1 of Bathynomus jamesi. Taxonomy (NCBI): domain Eukaryota; kingdom Metazoa; phylum Arthropoda; class Malacostraca; order Isopoda; family Cirolanidae; genus Bathynomus; species Bathynomus jamesi. The sequence continues at coordinate 211,674 of JAJOZX010005209.1, forward strand.
CTTCTTTATAAACTTCCAAAAACTCCTTACGCTGATTCGGGAACATTTGATTGGCTAATACCCCAATTTGTGATACATATCTACGTTGCGCGAATAAGACTAGATATTGCGTATTTAACGACACATCGCGCATGTATCTATTTTTGAAAAATAGATTCTGATTGATGAAGAACACGCTTATGTTGAGATGGTGGGAGAATACTGTAAATGTCTCGGCAAACGTTTTATCCATCTCCAACATGAGATCGTCAATTACAATAATTTTTGAAAAATAGATTCTGATTGATGAAGAACACGCTTATGTTGAGATGGTGGGAGAATACTGTAAATGTCTCGGCAAACGTTTTATCCATCTCCAACATGAGATCGTCAATTACAATAACTGTATGTTCATTTCCCTTTAACGAATTAACGTCATATACGCCTTTGTGGAAAAAAAATATCATCTTGGTACTGGTTGAACACTGATTGATACGTCGAATAGCACCATATAACTTTATGCACAAATTTCGAGAACATCTCTCCCTTTTCTTTAATGATTTTAAGCATAAACACAGTTTTACCACATCCTGTAGGTCCAGATATAATACATGTGGATGGACTCGTGAATCTGAATTTTTCTACAGAGTCCATTTCTAACACGTCACACTCCTAAGTGGGTCATTTACAAAATATTACAAATTTTGAGTGCTGTTCCTTATATTTTGCTTTCTTCTCCCACAGAACCGTGAATGACGATGAGGTAGAGCATCCCATCATTGACATTACGGATGACCTCGACGACAGTGTAGTTGTAATCTCCTCCCCTGCCAACGAATCCTCAACAGCGATACCGGTAGCACGTCCAAAGCGGAGGTGTGAGAACCCCACGTCAGGTATAAAGCGACCGAAATACGCGCCTGTTGCACCAGTAATAGATCCCCAACCCTCAACCTCTTACGCAACAAGCCCCCCAGCAGCACCTCCCGCTAATATATCCCCTTATTCATCCGCCACAGTTGCCCCCCGTTCTGTTAAGTCTACAATAATAGATCCCCAACCATCAACCTCCTACGTAACAGGCCCCCCCATCAGCACCTTCCGCTAATATACCCCTTAATTCATCCGTCACAGTTGCTCCCCGTTCTGCTGAGGATGATATAACGATCGAATTGGTGCGATCCGCAGCCCCCACCCCAGCCTTGACTAGAAATCGGTATAGAGTCAGGGTCGACCCTAGAGCCATGTATAGCAATGGAATTGAGCGCGGGCTACGCCGGGTTGTACAGCGTATTGTAGAGTTTGCTCTTCAGAATCGCGACGAGCGTGAAGTCAGGACGAGTCTGTCCTTCGGATTCGGGTCAGATGACGGTGATGTAGACGATTATTGGGTGATAGTGCCATTTAGACGTTTGGCGGCTGAAGATGTAGAATATATATTAGGACGTATAATGCAAGCCGCCCAAAGTAGTATAGCCTTCAATATGGACAACTTCACGGTAAATATTGACCGTGTGTTCCGTGTTGCGGGTCATAGTGCCATATCGTATACTCTTAACTTCAATTCTCCGACTATTTACCGAAAGCATATAAACTTCGATCGTGGTTGCGGCTTTATAGCAGTACTCTTAGCACGTATGTTTACTGTACAAAATACACGGACTCAAAAAATTTGGCTGCCTACGGTCGTGGAGCGTGCCCTTAAACTAGCTGTAGACTGTGAACTTGAATTTGACTGTAATACGGGTCCTGAAGAGCTGAGAAGGGTAGAACAGGAAATGAATGTCCGCATAGTTGTATTTGGGTTGGATGATCGTCGTAGGACTGTGTTTGTTTTTAAAAGCTGTGTGAGAGATCGTACAAGACCCCTACTTATTTTAGGATTGTCAGGGACAACGTATCTCCCCATCCGTAATATAAGGTGGCTTTACGCGAGTTACGACAAAAGTCGAAAATATGGGAGACATCATGATTTGTGTAAGGGGTGCCTCGAGTTTGCGGATGATATAGTGAGACATTGTAAAGAATGTCACATGGTATGTGAGCAGTGTAAAAGCACCAAATGTGAAAGCCGTGTAGTTGAAGCTGAGAAGAGAGACTGTGATGTGTGTAGACGCACATTTTTCAATAATAGCTGTTTTGATTTCCATAAATCAATTGGCACGTGCAGGAAAATGAGAATCTGTGAATGTGGTATGTTTCACACAATGGATAATTGGGGGAAATCTAAGCACAAGTGTGACGTAATTCACTGTCCTACATGCCAGGAGGAATATAAGGCGGATGGAGTAAAGCATGTATGTTATATGAAAGATGCTAAGCCTAAAAATAACGCTTGTATAACTGTATACTACGATATAGAAACTATACGAACGCTGAAACCAAAGAGGTAATTCCACATTTACTTGTGAGCCAGACAGCTCTGTGATGAATGTATGGGTATCGAATGTGACAGTGCCCCAAATGCGGTAAACGGACAAACGTTTTTAAAACGAATGTCCGCGATAGTCCTGTGAAACTATTTGTGTCCTCTCTTGTCAAGTTAGCCGACAAGTTAAAAAAAATGACTGTATATTCTCGCCCATAACGGGGCAAAGTTTGACACGCAGTTCCTTTATAAGGAGTTGCTTGAACACGAATCCTCTGAGAGATTTACAGGTGATCCATTGAAAAGAGGCAACAAATTAATACAGATGCAGATAAGAGGTAATGTACAATTAAAGATACTTTATTATTCACACCTTGTAAATTAGCAAAGCTACCCAAGTGATGGGAGTTAGCAGCTGAAGTTTCCAAAGGATACTTCCCTTACACTTTCCTCACCAGCGAGACTTTAAACTACGTAGGCCCACCACCGCCCAAACATTATTTTGACTGTATAGATGAATGTGAAGACTTTGATCGATTCTACAACAGTTTTAATGAAAGTAACCCTTATAATATAGCAGGTGAATGTGAACGTTATTGCGTGAACGATGTGCGCGTGCTTAGAGTATGTTTCCAGGCCTTTAGAAGGATGTACATAGCCCGTTTCAAATGCGATCCACTGCAAGTCGCAACCACCATCGCATCATTATGTTTTACGGTGTTCAAGAATAACTTCATGCCTAAAGACACCTTAGCCATTATTCACCGAAACAACCCCCGCAGTTACGGACACAAGGCTATTTACTGGCTGATACACCTAGAGCAACAGACAGGTGTATACATAAAGCACGCCCGCAACACGGGTGAAGTACCCATTAAGATTAATGGACGTGTTTTTTGGGTTGATGGGTTAAGTGAAAACCGTATCACTGGTGTGAAGACTGTGTACTCCTTTAACGGTTGCTGGTGGCATGGATGCCCCCGTCCTGAGTGCGGAATCGCCGGAGATATCCACGGTAAATCTCCTGCCGACTGTCTTGCATGGACCCGCACCCGCGATCAACTTATAGGATCGCAGTTCACTCACAAAGTCTTGTGGGAGCATGAATATGATGCACGGATGGAGACAGACGAGGTGTACCGTGAGGAAATAAACACGATCAAGCGTTCAATGGTGCTGGATCCTCTCAAATGTGGTGATAGCTTGTTTGGAGGACGTACAAATTCATTCAGACTATACTTTCCACCTACGGAGGGCGTGAAGTTCCATTACTACGATTTCTGTTCTTTATACCCATACGTGATGAAGAACAATCCGTACCCCGTGGGCGCTCCTGAGAAACTGGTGGGACCTAACCTGCCCTCCATCAATGAATTTTCAAGAAATTTGAATGATCGTTACTTTGGGCTCTCTTTCGTAGACGTACTCCCCCACGCAATTTATGGATGCCAATCTTACCTGTCGTTATCGACGACAAGCTCATGTTTCCCCTGTGCGTGAAGTGCGCGGAAGAGGATAACGGCGATTGTAACCATATACCCCACCAGCGTAAGATCAGAGGCGTATATACAAGTCCTGAGCTGGCCCTAGCCGTACGCCATGGTTATAGAATACTGAAGATACATGAGGTGTGGAGGTTTCAGCAGCTACCCAACCTTTTCACACCATATATAAACGCCTTTTTGAAGGATAAGGTTGAGGCATCAGGGTATCCGCGAGGAGTTGATACCGAAGATGAAAAGTCTGCCTATATTCAACGTTACCGCGACCGCGAAGGTATACAACTTGATCGTGTCCAAATTGTAAAGAATCCTGGCAAGCGCTTTAGTGCAAAGTTGTGTCTAAACAGTCTATGGGGAAAATTTGCGCAGAATACCGGCAAAGGGAGCATTCATTTGGCACAAAGTTATAGCGATGTCTGGGATTATGCCAATGCTCCCGATAAAGAGGTCATGGAGATCGTGAATGTAGGTAATACTTACATAATAAAGTACAACAACACTGAATTTGCCACAGATACCTCAAGGGTTACAAACATACCTGTGGCCAGCTTCACAACAGCCTACGCCCGTATAAAACTTTGGGGTCTATTGCATTCTCTTGGGCGGAGAGTACAGTGCCCGCGAAAAGTATCCGATCACCCTGGAAATTTGTATTTTTTACATAAAAAACAATGTTTAAATGTATACTAACCTTATATTAGTATTTTGTCATCTGTCCTTTGGTTTGGATGACTTGTTCTAGACGTTTTGGCATGGATTTAATCAAGTTTTGACAAACTTCCACTGATATTTCCTTGCATCATACCTTTTTGATGGCTTCTTGTAATTTTTCGACTGAGCCAGTGTCGTGGCATTCAACCTTATTTTTTATTATTAGCCACATATTTTCTATCGGATTGAGATCTGGACTATTACCAGGCCAATCCAAAATATCAAATTTATTGTCAGTAATCCATTTTGTCACTATTTTGGCCCTGTGACATGGTGCACCATCATGCATGTATGTTTTTGTCCTTTGGATTGCCATTGCCATTGGAAGTTTATCCTGTAGCATTGCTAAATACCGTGCACCATTCATAGTTGTGTTCTTCGGAAGAAAATATAGGTTTCCACGCCCATAGTAACCGAAACAACCCCAAACCATCACACTTGGAGGGTGTTTCATTGTCTTTAGGGTGTATTTAGGGTCCATCCTATTTGAGCCAATGGGCCGGCGAACCTTTTTTGGACAACTTCTGAATGTCAAAAATATCGACTCATCACTAAATAAAACCTTCTTCCAGTCATCAACAGTCCAATGAATATATTTTTTACAAAATGCGACACGTTTTTTACGCATTTTTTCATTAATGAACGGTTTCTTAGCAGCATGGCGAGATGGTAATCCGAGTTCTTTTTGGAGCCGCTCCTGGATAGTTCGTTCAGAAACACCAGATAACAAATTATTCATATTAAATTTTATTTCTTTCGCAGTTATTGTTGGGTTTTTCAATACTAAACGTTTCATAAGTTTGTCTGTTCGTGAATTTGTTTTTCTCGGTCTGCCAGATCGTTTTTTAGGGACTGGCGTGGTTAGGCCGGCATTGTTCTTAGCCCGTAAAACCCATAAATTAACGGTACTTTGGGATATGTTTAATTCCTTAGCTATCTGTCTCTGTGATTTCCCACATGTATGCAAAGCAACAATAGCACCTCGACAATCACTCTTAAGTTGTTTTTTAGCACACATTATATATAAATTTTATTTACACCACTTTCTGTAAAAAATAACAAAATATCAATAAATTTACACAAACAGTGAAATCTGACAACTTTGAGACACAGCCACCCGCAACGAAGGCTACCAGAACACTAATTTGAGAATGCGTTGGATAGCTCTCATATCAGCGAGCAACCTCAAAGTTACCAGATGTCGCTAGAACAAATAGAAAGTGAATTATGTGTCTCTGAATATCAAGGGAAAATATTGTATTTTCTTGAGTGATCGGATACTTTTCGCGGGCACTGTATTGTATGCCGCTACAGATAGCGTGATATTCACAGAGAGGGAGGGTGAATACATGCCCGCTATTGGGGAGTTCCTCGGCGAGCTCACTGATGAGATCCAGGATGAGTATGGGGACAACGCATACGCCGACTCTTTTGTCTCAACAGGACCTAAGACTTATGGGGTACGGGTCAGGGTGGGGGAGAAAATGAAATATATCGTGAAGGCAAAGGGTATTACGCTCAACCATGCGAGTCGGCGGGTTGTTAACTTTGAATCATTGAAGGATCTAGTATGTTTGGACGATGATGAGGGCGAACAACCTCCCCAACTAATTGTAGGCACCCACAATTTTCGGGCGCAGAAGCTGGGGGGCGTGAAGGAACTTAGGGGTACGAAGGTGTGCCGTAACACCTATAGGAAACGTTACCAGTTACCTGGTAACTATGATACCGTACCCTTTGGATACCATAACGTATGATGCTTCTATTGTTAACTCACACGTATTTGTCTTGTATATAACCGTATCTATTGATTTATTACACGTATTTGTAAATATATATATAACTTGAATATCTCGTTTATTAAATCGTATTTGTAAAGTATCTATTGATTTATTACACGTATTTGTAAATATATATATAACTTGAATATCTCGTTTATTAAATCGTATTTGTAAACATATATCACTTGAATATCTCGTTTATTAAATAAATCATGTTTCAATTGGCGTTTCACTTTCTCCTTTGTGTGTGTGTGTGTGTGTGTGTGTGTGTGTGTGTGTGTGTGCGTGCGTCGTGTGCGCAGGTGAAAGTTCTAAGCTCCGCCCACTGTAAGACCGTGAGTCATGCTACTATCTGGGAGTCCCTGCGTGGTCAGTCGACTGCAGTAAGCCCGAGAGATCAGACGTGTATTCAGAAGAAAAGATCAGACGTGTATTCAAATGGCTACCTTTAATATTGCTTGTACAACGTTTATGAAATGGTATTCAGCAAAGTGCCAGGATGTGGTGGATACCGAAAAACTTCCTATTCCTCCCTCCTATGCCTCTTTTAAAAACACATTGGATTGTGCGAAGTTCCAAGATGTACAAATACTCTACGGATGTTCTGGTGAGACCGTTGAAAGCTTTCGTTGCACAGACGATGTGCTGAAGTATACTGCAGAGCTAAACTTTATAAAGTCTCACATACACCGTGAAGTAAAAGAAACAACGCGTGCAGAAGAGAAGCAGCAGGTATGGATAATGAGTCTTGCGGATGGGTGGTGTGACAAGCGGTATTACGTCATGCTACACCATGTCGATTACTCATACCCTACGACTGAAAATGTGAATCTCGTGATCATGGACAATCTTAAGTATTTTTATCACTATATTAACGTATATCATGATGAGGTTCGTAGTGAGGTTGTGGCTAGTGCCCTGCGTGAGTTTTAACAGACTTTAGAGACGAGTATCGTTTGATGGGCAGAAAGGAAAAATATGAGCATATGTTCCTCTCAAACAGTGCGCCGGAGTGTGAAGATGTTTAGTAAAACATAAAATGTGCCTAGTTCTTATCCTGAGGTAAAATGTCTGGTGCGTAGGCTGGTAGTGATGAAATTAATTCTTGTACCGGAAAAACAAATATGTACAACAATTCGGTACGACTCGCGGATCATACGAGTTCGAACAACCCCATTCACGTATCATCGAGTCAGCCGCCCGTCGAACCGTTCCTGCCTACCTGCGTGCCTCACACGGCTCATAGTTATCTCAGAGCTTGAACCGAGTGGACGTGCGCTCCTCGAATACGATGGAACTTCCTTTGAGCAGCATTCTCAACGCCTCGTACGATGTGTCCGTGACGAAATCGTTGCGCGTGTTCAGGCGTAAATCCGGTACCGTTAGCTATGTACTGGAAACGGAATGTAGACAAACAAACAAACGGGTTTATTTAAGTGTCGAGGAGATGAATAGAATCTTCGTGATAATTGAGAAGTGGAGTGAAGATCGTTATAAAATACCTGCTAACGTAGGTACAAGAAGAGAGCAGATTAGTGACGCACCCTCATACGCCGTTGTATGTACGTTGTGTATAAATAACGATCGGCCGTGCATTGATATACGGCTGATGTGGAAGAATGCTTCTGATAATAACGCTCTTGTTCCTACGCGAAACCGTTTCATCCTCGACAGAATGTTTGAAATCGTCGGATTCCGCAAGCTGAAACCTATATTAGACGCGCGTGTTACGGATATGCTTTATTTTGATACAGTACTTGAATACGCATACAGCGCTCTGCTCGATGGGTTTACCGAGTGTAGGGCTGGTGAGAATGGTCTAGTGCTGGACGTTTATTTAAAAAGTTTAGACTCTTTGAAATACCATGAACTTTGGTACAAAGCAATGGATCGGTACAAGGCTGAGCTCACCTACACCGTTCACCCTGAAGAACTATTTCTTTATATAACGCGCAGTTGTCGTAACGATTTAGAAGATTATTTCAATTGCCGCTATGTTGAGTGAGTTCACGATTGAAAAGCTCGAGTCGGTAGAAATAAACCCTCGATTGGAAAAGCGTGTTTATAAACTTGTGTTTAATAATGTAGCTAACGATGAACTCTTTGTGCGTGCTTTTGATTGTATTCTAGACGTATTTAAAGATGATTTACCAACCGGTTGTAAAGTGGGAACAAAAATAGTACTGAACGATATGAAAGCCCTTCATATCGAATACAGGTTTCCCTATACTTTAAGCGATGAAATATTATTAAACCGCGTATACTACGTAATGCAGAGCAATAATGATGTAATTGTAAACTCGATTAAGTGCGAGTTTAGTATTTTGAAAAAAAAGTGAAATGTAATTATATATTTTGCGTGATATTTCTCCTGTACTGTTATGATTATATGCATATTTCTATTGTTATTGAAATGTATATTTATTTATATATATCTCCATCTCCATAATTGTGTGTGTGTGAATATTTTTTTGATTATATGCATATTCCTCAATTATTATTGAAATGTATATTTATTTTCTATATATTTATAATAAACAGAATGATGCAATGTTGTTTTACTTAATTCTAATTATAACATGTTACGCCTTCTAAACCTACTAGCGGAATTCTAAATGTATACAATGGTATCGCTAAAAAGTGGTATCTGGCACTGAATACATGGCACGAAATCTTTTAATTGTTTAGTGAGACAACTCACCATAATAATGCTAAAAAGTGGTATCTGGCAACTCAAGCCATTTACGTCTTCTAAGCCAACTGGCTGATTAGGAGTCTATAATAATGTATACAATGGTATCTGGCAATGCTAAAAAGTGGTATCTGGCAATAATAATGCTAAAAAGTGGTATCTGGCAACTCAAGCCATTTACGTCTTCTAAGCCAACTGGCTGATTAGGAGTCTATAATAATGTATACAATGGTATCTGGCAATGCTAAAAAGTGGTATCTGGCAACTCAGTCTTCGATTAGAATTAAATATATAGCACAAACTGAATACATGGCGCTATCTGGCAACTCAAGCCATTTACGCCTTCTAAGCCAACTGGCTGATTAGGAGTCTATAATAATGTATACAATGGTATCGCTAAAAAGTGGTATCTGGCAATAATAATGCTAAAAAGTAGTATCTGGCAACTCAAGCCATTTACGTCTTCTAAGCCAACTGGCTGATTAGGAGTCTATAATAATGTATACAATGGTATCGCTAAAAAGTGGTATCTGGCAACTCAGTCTTCGATTAGAATTAAATATATAGCACAAACTGAATACATGGCGCTATCTGGCAACTCAAGCCATTTATGCCTTCTAAGCCAACTGGCTGATTAGGAGCCTATAAAACAACGCCTACTCGGCTGAAGTCTTAATATGCACTTGGCTCCTGCCAGGTGAACACCTCTCCTCCTTTCTCTCCTCCTTCTTTCTCTTGGGGGATAACGCCGCCTCCAAGTTTTCCTTGTTGCACCTGCAGCATCCCCCCTTTGGGGTATTTTTTTTTTTTTGCAACACCCCCACCCCCCTTTGCAACAACCCCACCCCCTTCGCAGCACCCCCACCCCCTCTGCAACATTACGTAATCACTTGCAACATTCCTGCACTCTCCCCTTTTGCGGCTATTCTACTGGGGTTAACCCCCCAAAGTTTCATGAAGGGGTGGGGATAATGGGGGAAGGGGGTATGCAACAAAGGGGTGGGGGAACCCCAAGTTACATGAAGGGGGGAGCCTTTGGGGAGAAGGAGGATGAGCTCTCCCCCCAAAGCGTGACCCTGACTAAACCCTAACATTCTAACTTTGGGGGAGAGGGGGAGATGGTCTCACCACCCCAAAGGGGCAGCCCTAACCTAAGAAGTAAACCTTAACCCAAGAGAAGAGAGACAGAGCATCCTTTCGCCTGGACCGCCAGACACATAATGGTCCAGCATCAGCTGGCAGGCAAGCTTTTACTTAGAGGGGGTTGCGGGTTGTCAGATAATACTATTTAATTATTTGGAGAGATGTTACACACAAAAACACACACAAACACACACACACACACAGAGACAAACATACACACAAACACGCTGTATAACTTCCAGTAATGGTCAAAAAGTTTATAAAGAAACGTACCCAGCCGTGTGTGTATATATATATATATATATATATATATATATATATTTTAACTGCAAACACGCAGTATAATTAACGTAAAGAACGACGCTTGTATAGGAGAATATTCCGCGCAAGATGAGGAGGGAGAACGAAACAAATGAAAAAATGAGGTAACCACCTGGGAATCGAACCCGGGATCTTCCGATTGCCGGTCAGATATGATAACCATATGATAACCTCATTCTTTCATTTGTTTCGTTCTCCCTCCTCATCTTGCGCGGAATATTCTCCTATACAAGCGTCGTTCTTTACGTTAATTATACTGCGTGTTTGCAGTTAAAATGTAGATAATGTACGGCATGCGGGAGGTGCCCCCTTGGGGTATTGGTTTCTGCGCGTATGTAGGAGAATTACGGCATTTGATTGAGTGAGGCCCATGGTGTAATGGTTATCATATCTGACCGGCAATCGGAAGATCCCGGGTTCGATTCCCGGGTGGTTACCTCATTTTTTCATTTGTTTCGTTCTCCCTCCTCATCTTGCGCGGAATATTCTCCTATACAAGCGTCGTTCTTTACGTTATATATATATATATTATTATTAAAAACAGTATTAAGAGAATAATTCATTTGACCCATATTAGAAATGGGCCAGTTGGTAGTGCCTCCAGCTACCAGCGGTAGGAACGAGAGATGTTACACACACACACACACACACACACACACTGTACACTTTCCAAGAATGGTCAAAAAGCTTATAAAGAAACGTTCCCAGCCGGATATATACATTAGGGTGGAGCGAAAATAAAAACATTTACGTATCAATTTGTACATGTGTACAAAAGTTGTGTATTGATGAATGTAATGACTGTTGAAAAAACCAATACAATTCATAGTCATTTAGAGTTTTCAGCAAGCCACTTGAAATATTCAGTAGTAATAAGTAGTTATTACTCTCAATGAGATCTGCTCATAATCCATTTTTACTGGAAGAGCTCCATATAATTTAAATTAAAATAATTTAATTAAAAAATAATAATCTGGTTAGCAACTCTGTTTACAGGACAAGTTGTGGCAATAATTCATAGTAAACAGACTCAGTGTGAGACGTTTTCTTTGGAGAGAGTGCGTGTAATATCTTTACTCCAGTGATTCAGTATTTTTTTTAATTTAGATGATGATCATGGTTTCTACAAGAAAAGTTGAACGGAAGAAGTTATCAGTAATCAGTCAAATATCAGATTTTAAACCAATCCCCTTTACACTTAATGTTCTTCCAACATTCAGAAATGTTATTTGCCATTATCAGCACATAAGGATGGCGTTTAAACAATTGTCATCTAGTGCTGAACCGAAAGTCGCTGAAATTGCTGATAAGGTTGCTTTTGACCTTGAAGTAATATGGAAAAAGGCTTCCATACCTATCATCTGTCACAGTAGTGTGATTAAAAAGATACGAACATGCCATGACAAATACAAGAGTTTGTTGAAATCAGATAAGAGAGCTGGAACGGCAAGTTTTGATCATAAATTTCAGAAGTTTCTCAACGAATCAGAAAAGTTATTCGATGTAGCTGCATGTCAGTGTAGATCAAAATTATGTCAATGCGATAAGTCTCGAAGAGTTCCTATTGCTGAAAGAAAATTTCTAGGAGACCAGCGAACACAACGAAAAATGTACATTGAAGGAGTGGATAAAATACTGACAAAAGTTCTGAATAAGCGGAGTGAACGCAAATTAGCTAGTAGAAAAGACCCCCTGGATAGTGAAGCAAGCACTAGTACGGCACACTTGAATCAGGACTATCCTTTATCAGATTCGGAAGCAAATTCCGAATTTTCTAGTTCTGAATCAGAGGTTTCTATAAAAACAAGTAGCAAGTCTTTAATTAGGCCTAGCCAAATGAGAATTAGTACTCCTGTGCTGGCTACAACTTGTGATCGTTATGGTGTTTCCGATCGTGCTGCAGCTGCTATCGCCAGCTCTGTAAGCCAGGATATGGGAATAGTTCACAAAGAAAATACCTCTCTTGTAGTAGACAGACACAAAGTTAGACGCGACAGGAAAAATATGAGAAAAGAAGAGCAAAGCGGTGAAAGGACTTTCCAGACTTTCCAATGCAAAGGACTATACTTAAGACACGAGTGAAGCTTAAGCAGAATCAGAAGTTTATGAAAACCATTATAGAGGAACATATTCTCATCATCCAAGAACCTCAATCAGTATTTCTTGGTCACACTACTCCGTTGTCTGGAAGTAGTAAAAACTTATGTGACTCCATAATATTATTTCTGCAAGAAAGCGATATTAATCTAAACTCACTTAGAGTTGTTGGGTGTGATTGTACAATAACAAATACTGGATGGAAAGGTGGTGTAATTCGTCATCTAGAACAGCATCTCACACGCCCATTACAGTGGATGGTGTGTATGTTACACATGAATGAACTCCTTCTTCGTCATCTCTTCCAACATCTCGATGACTTCACCACTGGACCAACATTTACAGGTGAAATTGGCAGAGCAAGGGCTAAATGTCGGGAATATGGGGTTGTTTCATTTGTTCCAATTCCTATTGATCTGCCAGAGTGTTTAGAAAATATTGAATTAAGCACCGATCAGAAATATTTGCTGGATATTTGCAAAGCTGTCTCATCTGACCTTTGTTTATCAGATTTGGGAAAACGTGATCCAGGATAGTATGGGATAGTATGGGATAGTATTGGATAGTATGGGAACTGAGCTTCACGCTGGTACAAAAAACGAGTTTTAGCCCGGGGTAGCGCTTACGAATATCTGGCGAGAAGCGCCTCATATGCTCTAAGTTGGTTTCGAATTGAAATGTAACATGTAGCTACAGATGGCTCAAAAAATTTATGGTATATAATTCAAAATTC
>JAJOZX010005209.1:227500-351401 GCA_023014485.1 Bathynomus jamesi
CTCACGACTCGCTTGCCGCACAGATTTTCTTGGACTTTGGTGATACGTTTCCAGTACTCTTTCTTGCTTTGTGGGGCTTGTCGATGTCCGTGGTCTTCCGGAACGCTTCTTGTGGACATTCTGAACAGTTCCATCGGCTTCAAACTTATCTATAATTCGAGTGATGGTAAGTCGCGTTGGTGGATCTGTTTGAAACTCCCTCCTAAACTGTCTTTGCACTTCAACTGCGTTTTCACACTTCCAGTAGCATTTTAGAATGAATTTCCTTTGTTCAAAGCTTAGTCTGACTGCCATTATTAATTCTAATGGGTTTAACTTGGAAAGAAAGAAACATCAATTGAGCTATCAGCTGTTAAAGTGTGTATACATTTTTTTGGGACGCCCTGTATATATATATTAATATAGTGTGTTCTAGCAAGATGTAATTCTGTAAATAATTATTTTTTCACATCATGTTTACGAATTATTTTAATTTATTGTTTAATTAACCTTAGCGTTTATTACCTTGACGAATGTTGTACTTTTTATGAGATTTATTCCCTGACGATAAAGTTTACCATTATCTATTATTATTATTATTATTATTATTATCACTATTATTATTATATATTATTAATTTCAAAACCTTAATTTCACACTAGAAACATGAAGGAGAATAATCTCATAGGAAGGAACCATTTCTCTTTCAAATTTTAGGATTCAATTAAAGTTTCTTTGCGTCATACGGTCCCAGCGTAAATTCCACACATTTCCCCTGCGCTCGCGAAGGTGTCGCAATTACAAACAATTTGAAGGTTTTATCCTTAAATGCTCGTAGCCTACGAAATAAAAGAAACGAATTTTTTTCTTTAATTGCTTGTAAAGACTATGATATAATTGCGATAAATGAATCGTGGCTTAGCACTGAACCTCGTGACTTTGTAGGGGAGTATCAAATTAAAGGTTACAGACTTTTTGTTAAAAACAGAATAATTAGGCGAGGAGGCGGTGTTATGCTGTATATCAAAGATAATATTGCGAACGTTATAGAAGTAAAGCACACAATTCCGGAACTGATAGATTCGACTATTGCAGAACTTAAATTGAACGATTTCAAACTTCTTGTTGCGATTATATATAGGCCCCCTAATCAAACAGCTGATACGGACGAAGCGTTATATCGTGAACTAAAGAGAATAATCGGTAGTGAGAAGGCTTTAGTTATGGGTGACTTTAATTGCGCCAACGTGAATTACGATACAATGCAGGGAGACGTGGAAGGTAATCGTTTAGTTAATTTTCTCGAGGATAGCTTTCTTAGTCAAAAGGTTGGGGAGCCTACGAGGTTGGACAGTATTTTAGATTTAGTAATAACTACGGATGATAGGCTAATTACTGATCTTCAAGTAATAGAACCGATAAGCAATAGCGATCACAATATGGTAGAGTTTGTCCTCTCAGTAAATCACTCGAATCCAGCTAACTCGACTAAAATTCCTAACTTCCAGCACGCAGACTTTAGTAAATTTCGAAATAAATTGTCACACGTCAATTGGGAAAACGTGATGGGGGAACTCCAACGCAAAACTAATGTGGGAATCGTTCGAAACAGTATTTAGGACTATAAATGAGGAATGTGTACCGTACAAAATTAAGCGTGCGAAAGTAAACAACAAGCCCTCTTGGTTTACTTCTAGAGTAGGAGACATTTTAAAGAGTAGAGACAGGACTTATAGGCTACATAAGTGCGATAAAGACAAATTGTGGTTACGAAACAACTACATATCTCTAAGGCGTGAAGCGAAAAGTGTAATAAAAAAGTCCAAGCGCGAATTTGAAATCTCCATAGCTCGTGACGGTAAAGAAAACCCCAAGCGATTCTTTCAATACGTCAACAATAGAAATCCAGTTAAAAGTGTCTTGGGGCCGTTGAAAAATGTTAGCGGAGATCTAGTTTCTGAAAACAAGGAAATGGCTACCTTGCAAAACGAATTTTTTACGTCAGTTTTTACTATAGAAGATGTAACGAATATCCCTACAGTCATAGACATAATACCTTTTCATAATGGTAATATTTTGGATAATATTGTCGTTAGTGAAGGGAAGGTAATGCGCTATATTGATAAAATGAAAACGCGTAAATCACCGGGTCCGGATTCTATATATCCCATACAACTAAAAGAATTAAAAGATAGCATTGTTGTGCAGTTAGCAAACGTAACACCTATCTTTAAGAAAGGCGATAAAGGTGCGGCGGGAAATTATAGGCCAATCAGTTTAACATAGGTAAGCTACTGGAATCAATAATTAGGGATCGTAGAGTCGAACACTTAGAATTCCATAAACTAGTTAGAAATACACAGCACGGTTTTAGGCGAAACAAATCTTGCTTAACTAATCTTTTAGAATTTTTCCAAAGCGTGGTTGACGTTTACGATAGACATCGGGCGGTTGATGTAGTGTATTTAGATTTCCAAAAAGCGTTTGACACCGTGCCGCACAAAAGACTCATTGAAAAAACTAAGGCTCATGGAATCAAGGATGTAGTAATAAATTGGCTAGAAGAGTGGTTGCGAGGTAGGAAACAGAGGGTGGTCTTTGATGGAGCGGAGTCGTGTTGGGCTAATGTAGCGAGTGGCGTTCCTCAGGGTTCTGTATTGGGCCCCTTGCTTTTTCTTATATATTAACGATTTAGATGTCGGCCTAGTCAGTACAGTTTCAAAGTTTGCGGATGACACGAAGCTGGGTGGTAGGGCGATTAATGACGAAGATAGAGGTAAAATCCAGGAAGATCTGAATAAAATCGTTGATTGGTCAGTCACATGGCAAATGAGATTTAACGTGGATAAGTGCAAAATTTTGCATATAGGTTCGCGTAACGGTAATTTTGCGTATAGTATGTCAGGGAAAGATTTAACAAGCGTAGAGCAGGAAAAAGATTTAGGAGTTATAGTCACTGGTGATTTAAAAGTAGTGAAACAAAGTACAGCAGCGGTCAATAAGGCGAACAGTGTTAGGTTTTATAACTCGAAATTTTGAGTACAAATCGCGCGATATTATAGTTCCTCTTTATAAATCATTAGTTAGACCCAATTTGGAGTACGCGGTCCAATTTTGGAATCCGCATATGCACAAAGATATAGACAAAATCGAAAGAGTTCAAAGACGAGCAACTAAGATGATTCCGTCGCTTAGGTCAAAGTCGTACGAGGATAGGCTTAAGGAGTTAAAATTGACTACACTCGAGAGTAGGAGGCTAAGGGGTGATCTAATCCAGGTTTTCAAAATTATGAATGGGTTCGATAACGTAGATAGAGATAGCTTTTTCGAAATATCTCAATATAATAGGACTAGAAATAACGGGTGTAACTTGACAAGTAGAAGGTTCGAGACAGCAGTTGCCAAAAACTTTTTTACGTGTAGAATAGTAAATAGCTGGAATAGTTTGCCGGTAGAAGTAATTAGTAGCACGTCTATAAACATGTTTAAAAATCGATTAGACGCATATGTTGATAGATTGGGTATAGTTTAAGGTAGTAAAATTTAGGCTTTGTGGTGATAGATCCCACAGCTCAACACAAGTGTTGTTGGATATAGGGAGGCAGCATCTTGGGTTAGGGGATACACTCTGTCCTTACACACCCCATTTAAAGAGATTCCTCTGCCGGGCGTGCACCCCATAGTACTGTGAGTATTGAAAAACTCATGATCTTCACTTGCCCCACAAACACCTTGAAATGGGAGACCCATAATGGGTGCACAAGCATTTCTACATTACTGTACAGTCTTTACAGCCACACCTACACTTTTCCTCCTGAGTATATATATTGTAATGTATATGGTTGTAAATTTTGACTTGGTCCGCAATCGATATGGACCGTGACTTATTTTTGGTTGGCAAGGTACTAGTATTGATGGATACCGTAATGAAATTGACTCGATTCTTTGGATATGATATATTTGCATGTCGGTTATAAATAGATATAGAGTGTAACATATTTGTGGATAGTAGTCTATTATGACTTGATCCTCTGGATCCAGGGATTCTATCTTTAGTTTTAAATCGATAATTATTAATTAGTTTTAAATTGATAATTATTTAGTTTCGTAAAAATTGGTCGTTGCCAATGTACAGGCAGTTTTTACATAAAATTCTTGTTATTGTGGTTTGGAACCCAGGTAAAATTGTAGGTCCCCTCCGCCACCACGGAGGACATACACAATACACAATTACGAACACAGTTAGGTAGACCAGCCATGAGTGGATCCTAGGGTCTTTGTTGGTCTGAAACATTATAACATTATAACATTATATGAGGGGTCACGCGTCTTAAGGTACCTAAGCTCCACCACAGGCGAAAACGTGTTTTTGATGGATATCACTATTTTCACCCTTCCTCTATCGCGTCGTTTGGATTATAATGACCTTACGACACTAGAAGTATGGTTGAAAACCTTATGAAGCGAACTACTTTTTTCACCTCTGTCGCCAGCTGCGCTCTGCCGCCCAGATATGATGCGCGTCTTAAGGCCCCAATATCCCATTCAACTGGTGGGAGGTGATGATGGTGGGGTTGGGACGCTCTGTCTCTGGGTGGCGGGAACAGCAGGAGGAGCGCGAGCCAATGAAAACATGGCAGCCACGCCGCTCTGCTTTCTGATTCGCCACCCGCTCCACGCGCCGAGAGGGACACGACACAAACATCCCGCCAGTACTTTAAGACTCGCGTTGCTGTTAGCAGGCGTTCTGTGTTCGTGCTCATATTGCTGAATATTGCGTGGATTATTCTATTCACCCGCCTTCTAACTATTATCACCGTGTGCAGCAATGTCTCACCGTGCTAGTGGTAGTGATGAAAAATCAATGGAATCATTCTTTGCCAGAAATCGCACCCAAAGTTCGGCATAATAAGAAAATAAAAATTTTAAGTAAATATATATAAAATATAAAATATGAAAATCTATTCCAAAATCTCATCAACTTCTTCATTAGCATACTTAGAACTCTACTTTAGCCAAAAATGAACGTTCTAGCTCAATTAATAACAGAGATACAATTGCCAGAATATTTCTGAACTTTGGAGGCGATTTCTGGCGAATTTTAATTTTGGCGCTTAGGTACCTTAAGACGCTGGAGCCCTCAATTATGACGTTATAGCTGTTACGAAGGAGGTTAAACAAACCCATTCATTATTACTCACCCTTCTCTTCCTATACCGTATTCTTTGATTTCTTCTAAAGCCTATACAGAAATTAATTTTATACGTAAATGTTATTAATTTTGCTGTATCATGCATAGTTTCCATGAAATCTTAAAATTTCACTCATTACTAATTAGTAATTTTTTTAATACTTTTTATAAATTTTGGGGTCCTAGGCTATTTTTACTGCGGAATGTAGGCTATGTATTTTGCATGTTTTGTGGCAACGTTCTAACACAGTTTCCCATTGGATCAGCGAGGTTAAGCGACGTTAGTTGTGGGTAATAGTTCGATGATTGACCGTCCTCATCATTCAAATGACGTACCGACCCATGGTTGGGATTTCCACGCAAAGTTTCTTTGCATCATATAACCTTATAGGTGTTACGAAAGAGACTGAATAACAATAACGCTCGAACAATATATCATCTTTCTTTATAAAATCTTATATAAGAAATGCATTCAGAGCTTATGAAAACAGTGAAATAATCTGCAGAGTGAACAAGCCAAATTTGATTAAGACACGTTCATTATTCGTGAAGGTATCCAATCAGATCTTCAATGCTCAAAGCGTGGGTCCGTTACTTCGGTATTACGACATCTGATTGGCACACACATATACCACAGGCCCGCCCAGTTACATTAACATCCAACCAACAGGCTTAAGGGACTGCCACAGTCGGGAATCATTGCATATAAAAGGAAGTATTTTCAGCTGGAACTCACAGCAGTTATTTTACCAGCGGATAATCACACATCCCCTCCGACATGGACACCGCCAGCCAGTCACAACAACAACTTTACAGTTTAACGGAGCTATATGAAGAGGGGTGCCCTAACGCCGGTACTACAATTAGTCTTTTTAACCCATCCGATAGAGAAGGATTATTTTCAAAGCAGACCGTTGCTGACATCTGCAATGACGATCCGTTTGATCCACGCAAGGAATTACAGTTGAAATGTATAAAAATTTTATGTACCCGTATTTCTATTTTATTTTTTGTGTCTTATATTTAGTCGTGAACTTGTTATTTATTTTAATGTTCCTGAGGATGTCATTAGGCAAAAGCTCTTGAGCAGCATTCAGTGCTTCCTTCGAAGTTATTTCATCATATTGACTGTAATAATTTCATCATATTGACTGTTATAATTTATTTTCAACTAATTACATTTTGTTGTAAAATGCTTCATTAAAATAACAGATGCTCTCATTTTTAAATTATAGATTAGTTTCAATTAGTAATAACTAATTAATAATTAATATTTTGGAAAAGACCTTCAATATTATGGTAAAAGTCCTGTTCTGATATTTCTATTAATTAATTTTATAAAAATCCATAAGTTCATTTTGAAACGTGATGTTATTCGCTATTTTCTCTTAAATGGACCACAAAGCACGAACTTTCCTGAGTGATTCGAATGTATTTCAGACTTAACCTTGTAACTCCTTGTAACTCTTTTTAACTCCTTTATATATATATATATATATATATATACATATACCGGGTGTCCCAATAAAATGTTTACACATCATATTAATATATATATATATATATATATATATATCAACATGCACACTTTAGATGATATTAATATGCGCTGATGTATTTGTATATTTATAGTACTTAGTAATAGTAGTATAATAGTATAGTAATGATGTATTGTACTTAAATAACAGTAGTATCCCTTGTTACAGGAAATGGCGGCATTGCAGTTATCGTTTGAGCAACGTAAGTGGATTCTGAAGCACTACTGGAAGACAGAGAATGTGGCTGAGGTACAGAAACATTGGAGAAATGAGTTTGGAACATTACCACCATCACGAGTAACAATTACAAGATTACGTGATAAGTTTGAGACTACGGAACAGTGCAAAACGTCAACAAAGACTGATCTAGATTTGAACATTTAAAACATTAAAGTAAGCAGCACAACCATGAAGGTATTGACGCTGCTGGCTGATATTTTGAACAGTAAAGAAGCCTATTTGCTATCTATTTACTATCCGCCTATTTTGCTTATTGATATATATATGTTAATATGATGTGTAAACATCATAGGCAAAGGACGAGAATCATTAAATATCACAATAATCAAGATTCTTTTGCAAGTGTTAGTTATTTTTTATAAATTCCATAATAATCACATATTGAAGTGTAAAGCTATCTGCCAGGAGCTCGGTTCCCAGTGTCGGCAGGCCGTGCCCAGCTATTCATCCTTCCTCACAATAAAGTATGTATCAGAGTATACGTGAATGAATAGAATTACTGTTTATTATTATTCTACATTTTCTCTTAAAGAGGACTCAAATTTCTACTTTACATAAACATTCCGAATTTATTTCAACTCACTCGAATGATATAGCAGCGTCGACAGACGGTCCCCTGCAAATTAAAGTATTTGTTTTAGAACTACTAAAGTTCATATATATTAATATATATATATATATATATATATATATATATATATATATATATATAATCTGTGTGTATTTTGATGAAAAACAAGTTGATTTCTATTATTATTAGAAAAGTTTCAGAAAAATGTATGAACTAATCAAATTAATTTAAAAATTTATGTCTACATCCGTATCCTTTCTCCTCAAAGGACCGATGACGAACTAAATCGTGTTATAGAATCTATTCGTGATAGTTTTGAAGAAACCCAAGTCGCAGACTGATCTGAATAGGGAGGTCGAAGTAATACAGCACACTCGATCCAACGAATGCCAGGTCGTCGGGGAAGTAATGTAAGCTTCTTTCTTTTTCTTGTGTTTCGGGTAAGAACAAAACGCAGTGTATTTTCATCAATTTATTAAATGGTAGAGTCATAAGGAATGTTTTATAAAAGAGCAAAATTTATATATTCAATTTAAATTAGTTACAGAATTAGCATCCATTACATTTTAAATAAGCTACAGAGAACAAGACTAACATTATTGGAGATATATTATATTTTACACAATATTGTTGAAATTACTCGTTACATTTTATATATATACGCGTAAAACATCACACAATACATCGAGTGCGCACAAACGGAAAAGGTTTTTCATCTGCCTGCATACCAACTCATCATTCCGCTCAGTGTGACACGGGTAGAATAATTTTTAAAAATTTATAAATTCCTTTCCACGTGCCATGTGTCAGAGAAATGAAAACAGTACATGCCGCTAGTATTTCTAAAGTATCCCTGGAATCGGTAAGGATTCCAGACAATTTCGGGGATATGCATCTGTTCGAGAAATTTTAGAATAACAGAGTCGTCCCAAGGACGGGTCCCCATCGAGTTAAAGTAGTACATTCTTTCGCTATTTTTAAAATAGAAGGCTATCCAATGAATCTCTGCGCCACCAATAACATCTGTGTTCACAATAAGTGCGCCTCAGTCTCTCGTAGTTGGTAATTTCAATGTCTTATTCTTCGCAAACACACCGATAAATTTGAGCGTGTGATTCGGTCACTATTCATTACTCTCTGAAGTGTATTCGCATCCATTTTAAAAGTCAGTGACTACACTCCTGAGTCTGTCAATTTCTATTAGGGCTTCTGATTCGAGGTATACTATTACACTAATAGGGGCGTCTAGCGGTTTGAAGAATTCAAATCTGACTGAAATGTTTCCATTCTGCTGTGGACTTAAGTGTGTATTTACACTGGCAGATAAGTCAGGAGTGATGTCAAAGGGATAAAGGTTAAATTGCTCGATGAATTCTTTCTGCGTTACACCAATTCTTAGCTCATCACAAGCACAGGCGATATGGGCAAGATTACTATAAGCTCTCGAGCAAAGCGGGAACATAGCATTTGATGAATAGTCCCTTTCCAATGTGCTCTTCAACGCAATACCTTTGACGTATAAAGTTATATTTTTAAGGCCGAAATTCTCGAATTTAAAGACGTTCTTTTTATATTTCCCATTCAAAGAGGCGTGGTCCTGCATTCCAATTAATAACCTTTTAGGTAGAGCTCCCAGTGCGATGTTTTCTCTCTGTTTCGATGCCAACCCTGCGGGCCCGTGTATAATTTGATCTGTACTCTGTTAATTGGGTATTACTGTGGCATGTAGTAATTTTTTTCCAATTTCTATTTGTTTTGGCGAACTTAATTTCACGCAACGTACGCGAAGGTATGTTTCCATAACATGAATCACCACAGGCTTTGCGCATTCTTCTTGATCAGCTCCCAGATTTAAACAGATCTCAGGATTCGTGCGAGTGAGCTTTATTTTCATACCGACCCCATTCACAAGCAGCTTCTCTTGGAATATGAAGTCTGTATGCAGGCGCCCAAAACATTCGTATATCTTCTTACAATTTGTAAATTTGTCCTCTATACTGCTTTCGTCTTTTCCCTGATAATAGCCTTCGGCAGTTAAAAAGATATCCTTCGCTTCTTTTGGAAAGTTGAGGACATTTTTCAGATAGGCTCGTAGGTGATAATAACCCGTTCCTGCAGAGATGTTGACCTGATTTAAATATACGTCACACTGGCTGAATATGGAGTGTAGAAAGTTTGTTTCGGGAAATACAACGAATTTGTCATCGCAATCCCTTCCAACTGAATGTGATATACGTAGTTTAGCGTACTGTGCACGCAGCTTGGGTAAAAAAGTAAGGGCCTGAGCTGGGTATTACGAATTCTATAGGAGCACTCGGTGAATTAATTGTATTTAACGGGTTAATCGTAAAAATGTCACGGTGCTCAATAGAAACTTGCACTGGAGGCATGTCAAAGAAGGACAGCTCCGATTTATAACATTGTGAACTACACGGATGGATGAAGCGTGCCATGACGAGCCAGAAAGAGTGCCACCTCTCTCGGCAAGTAGTAAGCAACCTATGATTCATGAGAGTAATGTCCTTAGCTTATATCAGTTAAAAAAATTATCAACCAAAGGTTTCACTCGCTTAGAGCACTTCCTCTTTTTTGATGTCCATTTACGTTTAACGCCACGTGCTGGTAACCCCTTCTTCTTCTTCCGGACATCCCTCGTCTTCTTCCCACCACCACGCATTTTTCTTTTTGCATTTTTGATGATTTCGTGCCGTGTACACTTTAAGTGCTCTTTTAGAGCTTCTTTAGGTCTAGCCCACGCCATTATGTCTTCTACCGTGTTAAAACCTGATTATAACGCTTTTCTCCCGAAGTATCTGGCACCCCTCTTCAGCAAGGAAACAGCCGTACGTAGTATGGTTGGAAAAATAGATCCAAACCCACTCCCACCTGGTATCTCACCCCTCGATAGAGTCTGAAAGGCTTTCATTCCATTATAACTCAGTGCGACGAAAGTGGAGCTTCACTGTTAAGCTCCCATCACCGAATAGGAAACTTTTCCCTTCAATCGTTCTTATGTATATTGAGATATTGGTTAATAGATTAGTTGCAACTTTCATATAATGAGGTTTGTCATATGTAATGCTCAAGCTCTGTCCTCTATGATTGGGAATGTGTGCGATACGAAGCAGGCGCGCTTGAATATCCCCAAAAATCTGATGCTCCACGATATTGCTGTAAATATAACACATGTTTTGGGGTCGATACCCATCGCCCAATTTCTCTAATTTCAGCTGACACATTAGGCTGGACAAATCCTGTTGTACTTCGTGAAAGGTATCTCTTTGGAGGGCTGCGCCATATCATCCCTCGGTTATAATTTTGAACCCTTTGTCTTTAATATTTCTGTTAGCTTGTGATTTTAGGGTCAGAATTAGTGCAGGAGATTCTTTGTTTACGATTTCGTCTACTAAATCAGCCGTAAGATTTGAGATTTTTAAACTAACGTTTAAGTCTCTCATAACATCCTCAGCCGAACCATAACGGCCCGGGCCTAGTGTTACTGCTGTAGTGTAATACCGTGCATCCCCACTCCGAGCGATACGCATGGTTTCATCTCGAGTTACCCCAGCTTTTTCACACTTATCACGATCTCTATGAACTGTAAAAACGGATTCTTTATAATCATCACTTAAAAATAGGGTGTCCAGCTGAATTTCGCATATCCCCACCTCATACGGATCACGACCCAATTCAACGGGGCCCTGGAGTTCTGTTAAAAAGTTGGCCAGGGTGTTGTTCGGATGTACAGACAGAGAAGAAGAGGACGGGAGTGTGATGGAGAAATGGTTAGGCGCCATGTTGTATACTGTTTAAGCTTCATTATTGCATCAGCTTTTAAATAGGTGTTGAAGTTTTCTGGGTACCCTAGCAATTTCACCAGGTACAGTTTTCTCTTTCCTGAACCTTTGCTTCCGAAATTTTTTTCAATTTTAAACGTTTTATCCTAAATTAAATGTCAGTTTCTGCAACTCCTCGCAGTAAAAGCCTCTTGCGATTTCTTCTCCATTTAAATCTTCAACGTAATACAGCATTATCTCGCCTTTCGTTCTCATAGTCCTAACTTTAAAAATCTCACGTGTCCAACCTTGCTCAAATCCCTTCGCGAATTTATTACCCGAACGCAACAGCCTTACACAATCATTGATTTTGAAACGTGTAGAATGTGGCATGGTTCTACGAATATCTCGTCTCATCTCACGCTCTTTGTGCGTACCTCTATTTGAAACCTCGTTAGGTGTTTTCCCAATTATGGGATGGTGTGAACGGTTGTATGATGAGACCAGTGATTCCAGAATGTCTATATATCTGTATGTGTTTTTATATGTAAAATAACAATGTATGCGTTCCTTTATGGTACGTTGAACTCTTTCAGCTAAAGATGCCTTATGTATATAATTGCTAGTGTAGTAGCTGATATTAAACGCTGTCAACATGTTCTGAGAAGCTCGACCTATAAATTCTTTCCCCATATCCGTACAAAATTACCTTGGAATCCTGTTTCCTTTCAACATCAGCGTTTTAGTGGCTTTAGCAACTGTTTCAGGCGATTTATTTTTCAGAGGAATTAGCCACAAATATCTAGAGAATACATCTATTATGAATAGGATGTAGCGATAGCCATCATTATACAATGAATATCTTTGAATGTCTTTTAAATCGGCTTGCCAAATAGAGTCAATCGAGGTTGCGTTGTCTTGGCTGTTTTAACCCTTTTTCTCACCGGCTTATGAAGTGTATAAGCATTCTGCTCCTGCAAAAATCTCTCAACATCTTTTTTCCCTACTCCATCATCATAAACACCTCTGTATAGTGTATCAACGCCTCTGTAGGAGGCTGGGTTAGAAATGTCATAATAGCGTCTTCTTAATATGTTAGCCATTTGGGTCTTTTAGAGGCACTTGGAGATGGTTGACCGTTGTTGCTTGGTCTCTTCTTTCCCTTCTTCAGAGGTGCTACCGCTGGAGGTGATGGCGTGCTCAGTTGTGGGACATGCGAGACTTGCTCCAAGTCTTTTAACCTATTCAGATTTCCTATCAATGTTTTGGGGACATTCATTTTTAAACTAGGACCCCCTAAACAGCAATTGATCCTGCTCCCCAAACAGTTAAACCTACTCCCCCAGCAGTCGGTCCTCCTCCCCCAGCAGTTAGTCCCCCTCCCCCAGCAGTTAGTCCCCCTCCCCAGCAGTTAGTCCCCCTCCAACAGCAGTTAGTCCCCACTCCCCCAGTAGTTAGTCCCACTCCCCCAGTAGTTAGTTCAACTGCGTCAGGAAACGACTCAGGCCAGTTAGGAAAAATTACAATTTAAAATCACTCAAAACTGTGCTCTTCAATGCTAGGTCAATTGGAAACAAACTAATGGAATTTATAGCGCTTGTTAAAACTGAGAACTTTGATATCATCGGAATAACGGAGTTCGCTTGCACGGTGTTTCTGTGAGCAAGCTAAATATAGAGCTATTTATATATTATCCACTTTCCTGTAAAATTTCCTTGGCTACTTTTCCAGGGTCAAGGTATTTTCTTCAACCTTTTTCCGTACCTGCCTCTGGCAGGGAGGGAGCGGAGGGTGGGGAGAGAGCATTCTACTTTTCTATCCAGTTTTCTACTACTGCTAGGATAGTTGAAAGAAAAATAAACTTGTTTAATAACAGGAACCTCCCAGAGTGGACCGAAAGGTCTTTGAGGCTTCCGCTTGTCCTTGTAACGCCTTGTAACTCACCAGATCATGAACGATATCGACGATATTCGAGCCCTGTACCTTTGTACCTTTGTTCCTTCCACAACGATCTCGCCTGTATCGCTCCACTGTATGATGGGGTCCTCACTCAATAGATTATAAAGACTTAAACCTTTATTCCTGAATGTTTGTGGGAGGCTGCTTTTTAATACATACTCGATATGTTGTGGGGCCGACCCGTTATTCTTTGGTTGGTCATCTCTACCGTCGGACCTAGGTCCTATGTCGCCATGCTCATCTTTGTCCACGCGATGTCTAATAACCATGGGGATCTCTGTTGGATTCTTATAACTTTCGTACTCTTGAAGAAATTTATGCAGAACTTCTTGCTGTAAGACCCTTTTCTCATCAGGTGACTTTTCACTGTTTAATAGAGCTAACAATTCGTTCTCCATTCTTTTAAGACTGCTTTTACGGGGTTCTAGAACCGTGTCTAGAATCTGAACTTTGTAGTGAATCATACACCTCTTGTGGAATCACTACCGCTTTCTTCATTATATTAATCTAGTCAGTAAAAGCCCAAAACTGAAAATAATGACAACTTTTAATAATCACATGTGTACCCCAATGATGAATATACAGTCTGCTCGTTACTGCTTCCAGATTTGGGATAAAAAAAATATATTGGAGCTCAGCTTAGGTCTCTATTACCTCATTGACTGATTCGCCAAAACTAGTGATAATTAATAAAAAATTAAGCAACATCAAGTGTCTGTGCTAAAACTTCATTCTTCAAGTACACAAAGAAAACTGGGAGCACCTGAAGTTCAAGGCCCCCATCCTTCTTTAGATAGCCTTATAAGGCTAACTAACGAAAATACCACGATTTAACCTAACCAATCGTGAAGGGCGTACAGTTGACCAAACGAATGGTTAGGTTAAGTCGTGATATTTTCGTTAGTTAGCCTTATAAAGCTAACTAACGAAGGCTAGGGGCTCGGATCTTCAGGTGATCCCAAAACTGTATATCGGATTTTGCGACACGTATTTAGGTTATCTCGAAAAGAGGAGAATACAATTCTTTATAAGTTATTTGCTCATATGGTGTAGGCTAAGATCTCCGAAGTGTCTTTCCACCATTTATTAATTTTATTTATTTGTAAAACTGTAGTTATTTACACAAAGCGCAAATCTCTCTCTCTCTCTCTCTCTCTCTCTCTATATATATAATATATATATATATATACAGGGAGTCCCCAAAAAAACTATATACTCTTTATAGCATCACATATTTTATAATTTAAAAAAACCAAACAATATATTGTTATAGCAATTGCCAATGAAAGGTAAATTAGTAATCTAAGTGATCAAAATGTTATAGCGAGTTGTTTGCATATAAAATTTTTTGGGACACCCTATATATATATATATATATATATATATATATATATATATATATATATATATATATAATTGTAGGAATTCCCGAATCTTTTATATAGACTCGCATTCTTCTTTCAGAGTTTGTCTGGTTTCATTATTTATAATCTCATGAATTTTTACAAATTTTAAAAAGGGGATAGATAAATTAGAGACAGAAATTTATTTATTTATTGGACGCGCATTATTTCAACGTGAAAAGTCCTCAAGTAGTATAACCAGTATGTCAACAAGTAGGCTTAATGGTTTAAAGAGAAGACATAGCCTAGCCTACCTCAGACCCGTAAGGTAGGCTGGTCACGGGGTAAAACTAACATTTCAGAATTTGGCAAAAGTCGGTACGCCGACAAGTAGGCTTAATGGTTTAAAGGGCAGACTTTAATCCAGGCAATTTGTAGTTAGACCTGGGCAAAATTGCTTCAGAAGCTTTCTAAACTGTTTCCAGCTCAGGAACCATTGCCGAATAACATATCCAAAATCCGACAAAATTGGACCCCGGGAACACCCCCAAAAATGAAATTCAAAATGGCGGACTGGATGTTTCCTACGAAAAAAAATATATATATAATTTACGCTGTTATTTATAGAGATACATTTGATGCTTTTTCTTTCAGTTGTAATGTTTTAAATAATTCAACAATATACAACACAACCAGTTATTACGCAAATATAATGTTATATAGCTTTTTACAGATTTTATAATCAATAATACAACAATTATTTTTTTCCCAGTTTCAAGTTATGTTCATTACAGAAGAAGTGATACCTGGTCACAAACATACAGAAATTAATCCTCTTCATCACTATCATCGGATAGATTACCGGTACTTGGGTTGTTATCGCAACCACTGATTTGGCACTCGCCACAAGCGGCTGAACAGGGCATTCCATTACGCTTGCATCCACATCTTGAAGTAGCACATTTCGTCTTGCAGGAGCAGCGGATCATGTTGAGTAGATAATTTGGAGCTGGTGGCTTATCGCAGGCTGTAGGGTAGTAGGAATTATTCTTTACATACCAACCCCACTGTTCTGCATCGATCTTCTCTTCTGTAGACTTCCAGATTAGTATTTGAAAGTATGTGCGAAAGCTGTGGTACTTTGTGGACGCATCGGTAGGTGGCAAACGTTCGGGTGTAACAAAAGATTTAGCTGTAGCTACCTTTTCAACTAACACTCGATGACGTAGTGCGTTAGTGGATTCAAGTGTTTTGCAGCCATACAACAGAAGCATTGCCTTTCTTCCAGCGGCTTCAATGTCAGAGTGTTGGCAACAATCAGAACAGAATGTATTTGCAACTGAACGGAGTTCAGCCACCTTCATCAGTGTGTCGAATGCTTTGGCTTTACCGATCGAAAAAATTCTGGATGTGCTATCACAGCCCGTGAAAGCATGCACAAACAGGAGATACTTGCAGATGTCATTGCCTAACAATGATTGAATGCTGAGAATATCATACACAGGATTAGGAGATGGTCCCCGTCTTATATCGCTGCGATAGTACAACTTGAAACCACTGTCCTTGGCATGGTACAGAAGGAGAATCAGCAAGTCGGTGTCTTCCCCTATTACTGTTGTAGTTGCATTTTCTGATGAGGAAACTGCTGCACGAACGATGTCCACATCAGCATCCCCATCTGCGTTGTGAACAGTACACCCGTGCTTCTTCAACATCTCACCTACGAGGGAAATAAATGCTTGCTTGTTGTTTTCATTAGCCAAGAAGTGTTCCTTCTGGCCAACAAACTTCATGCTTGGACTGAGATTCACATTTCTGCTTGTCTTGGTGCTGCGTCTTCTGTGGGTCATGTCCTTGATCGTAGGAGAGCTGCTGTAGCCATCAAAAACAATGATTGCTTTTCCATATGTTTTCAGAGTGAAATCGGCATATGAGTTGGCGATGCTCATATGTTTCATCTTGACGCCAGGAAACACGATGTAGTAGAGATCCACCATCCAATACGTACTGGTCTGTGCACTGAATTTCTTGAACTTCTTCCATGCGTAAAGTGTCAGTGTATTTGATTATTGCATGAGCTAGCTGAGACTTATCGGGTTTCCTCAAGATACTTCGTGATTCGAACAATGCAGGAGGATATGCACACAGTTCGTAACACATGACATCTTCAAGATTCATGTCTCCGCCAGTGGCAACAGTCATCATTCTCTGAAACAGTAGTGCAGGATCTACTTCTATATCTGAAGCATCAGTGATCACAACGGCAGAAGCAGATCCTAGTGTTTTCACTTTGTCAGATCTTTTGGCAGAATATGTAAAGGCTTGTTTCCCAATCATTTTTACGACAATGTTCGTACCGATTGAATGCAATTGATGAACGTTAACTCCAGGATCAGCAGTTAGCCCTGTTACAATGTTGCAGAGACCCGAGGTAGAATGGAATGGGGATAAGGATTCCAGACGTTCAAGTACTTTCTTCATGTCATTACTGTCCCTGATTTGTCTACTTCCCCTCATTTCCTTGTGCTGTTCACTACTTTCCAACAAAACTCTGGTGTATTCCTGCATTGCTAAGTTATAAGTGGAACACAGAGGCATAGAAAAGAGCCACGTTGTCCTTTGGATGTCTGTAAATCCACTTCCGCGTGTCAGTCCGCCTCTGCTTTTCAGGGAACGCATTAGTACTTGTTCTATCACCAGGTCTGTGCCGAGTCCGGCCCATAATCTGTCGCTTCTTCTTCACAAACTTACCTTCCTGGAACATTTTGTTAACGGCTGGATTTTCAGAAGGCAAACTTAACATTTTCTGCAGGTACAGGTATATCGATTTCAGGTAATTGTGATGTCCGGCTGCTGCAATTATGGGGATGGTCTCCAGCATAGCTTGCAAGTGCAAATCCCACGAGCCGGTTCTGTCTGCTGTTATCGAGGAACGTGCAATGTTGATCATTCGCTGATATTCCAACCAGAGCTGACTTGTTTGCGAAGTAGATTGTAGGTCAGTTTTCTTCGCATCCAAAGTGGTAGCAATCTGAGACAATGCATTCGAAGATTCCACATCCTCAACTGATTGTTTGGCGGTCATAACATCGTCGAGCAGGTCACAAGCTTCCTTATGGAGGTCATGAGGAGTTCCATCTTCATTACGAGGGAAAACGTCTGCGACTAGTAAGGTACTAAGAGCTGCATCTACTATCATATGACCACGTATCGCTCTTGAAACAGCTTTTCCAGACATCATGTGTTGCACGGCATTTGGTCCGTATATTTCTTGAAGTACTTCAGACAATCCTGAACCATTCATAAGAGTACCGACTGCTCCCAAAAGATTCATCAGAGTGTGAAATGATCCCAGCATTAAAACAATGTCCTGCAGGTCTCTCTGTTCATTGATGATTTGGGAAGCTTTCCAGAACAAAGGCTGATCAAAGGTAATAATGCATGGGACTTTTTGATCGCGTGCTATCTTGCTCAAATATAGTAATGTCGAAAATATGCAGGTCATGTCAGTTTTCGACATATCTATGATGGGAAGGAACGTGATCGACGCCACACCTGGATGTGAGACACTTGATCCACCGTGAATTGCCTGCATTGTTCCGGACCAACTTGGACCTGATCTTTCTGCTGAAGATATCTGCCAGAGAAGACTAAGTCGACTTATGGTGGCAGTGGGTACTGGAAGTTCGCGAAATGAGATGTCCCTCAACATGCTTCTCGCGTGTCTATATTCCCTAATGTCAACGGTTGCAATCTTCTTAATGTCATTGTCACCAACATTACGCCTGTGAATAGAAGGGTGGATCTTGATCTTCGGAGTTATTGCGGCAATCATACCCATTCCATGAAAGGTATTCTTCCCATCCAAAGTGCAGACATCATGATCGACGTTATCTGCTGCTAGAAGGACTGCAGTGTTTTCATCAACAGTAAAAGAGCCAGACCACTTGCCAGCGCCGCGTTTCTTTCGAATCTTGTTACTTCTGCATACGACGAACAGTAACCCAGCTGATGGAGAACGTCAATAAGGTACCTTGACCTAAAGTTGTGGTGTAGCTGAACCGACAAACCGATCTGTAGTGGACATAGTAATCCTCTAGGACGGGTTGCTTGCATAATGCTCTGCCCAATTGCACTATTTTTCTTGAAGCATCCTGTCCCGCAAATGCTTTTGATAATAGCAATTTCAGACTGTTGGGAATGTAATCAAGAGCACTTTCTGCAGTGATGTCATTTGGAGATGGATACACATCTTTTCTAGGCGAGTCGACAGACTTGATATCACTTCTGATTATTTTTGCAGCAGCTTCTACTAGGTAAATCTTCTGTAGCTCTATATCTATATCACATTCTTTCGACTTTTTGTGATAATCTATAAGAATTTCATTAGCTGTCTCTCGTAGTGTTACTACATCTGCCTTCCCACTTTCACCTGATATTATGATCTTGTCTCCGTAACGTTCTAAAAGCTTTCTCTTCATGTGCCTGCGTTCGTAGACAGAGCTCTGACTTCCTTGAAGATATTCCTCCATTTTGGAAATTAGGTCTCCAATCAACAGTTGTTCATCATCATTCTCTTCCAGGTAAGCACAGGTCTGAAGGAATGCTTGGTGTTGCTCTTCATTAGTTGGTCTCCCTTTCTTCGAATCATGATCGTCGGAGGAGTATGCGCTCGGAATGTTTTTTCCACTTCGAAAATTTACGCTGCAGGTGTGATGGTAGACACAATCTGCAGCAGGAAGATCACGAAGATAATACTCCAGACGGCCTTTTACATTAAACGACCATTCATCGCAGCGGCTTTCACAGCACCTTTTATGGTTTCGGAGAACTCTGTAGTTCTTATTTTGACATGCTCTGATTTTGGTTGTGTTTGGAAAAAAAGTCCACAAAGGTATCACAAAACAAACAGTGAGTAGCACTGGAAAATGCTTATTCATGAAAACGAGCACTTTTCCTTGGTATTGCCTCGGCTGCGGTCTGTCGCTTCTTTATTTCAATGGTCTTTTTATCCGTAAACCTTTTCCTACATACAACGTGAACACTTATTCCAGCTGTTGCAACAACATCGCTTCCACGGCTGCGGCTGGATGCATTTATACCATCTGCTCCTTTTTGCGAGATGTGAACCACTTCCTGTCCGCTGTCCAATTTCTCCTTACAAATCACGCACAATTCTTCAGGGGTCTGCATTCTTGAAGGCGGACGCACACCGAGTCAGCCGTACACCGAGTCAGTCTGAAACAGAAAACACAAATTAATAAACTGTGTTGCAGTATTTAAAAGGAATACATAATAACAGTTTTAAAGAAAATGGCAAGCACAAATACGCAGATTTGATAGTGGGTAGTAGGAATTAAAGAGTTGTATATAATATAAGTTTATAAAGATGTACCAATGTCCATTCTCACATACACTCCATACAGTATATTTTATTTACATTACGTGACGTCATAGTTTAATACTAGCCGCCTAATACAATTTTTAGTGTCATATAGGTTAATTTAGAAACGAAAATGTGTTTTAAAACATTTTACTGATCAAGAAAAACGTCATAACTCTCTCTACAAAGCGAAATTAAAATTTATTGTATTTCGTAGGAAACTGCAAGTCCGCCATTTTGAATTTCATTTTTGGGGGTGTTCCCTGGGTCCAATTTTGTCGGATTTTGGATATTTTATTCTGCAATGGTTCCTGAGCTGGAAACAGTTTAGAAAGCTTCTGAAGCAATTTTGCCCAGGTTGAAGCTATTTTTGCTCTAGATTGCCGCCTGGACTACTTAGCCTATCCTACCTAATTAACAAACAAATATTTACCACTATTTTTGAGTATTAGTATTTTTGGAGCAAGTGTAGTTTACGTCCCCCTGACGCAAAGGGAACGCAAACTATATTAGGTCAAAGTTGGGGAACGTAAACTACACTGGGATCTTTAGGAGACATTTTTAAATGTACCCATCAAATAAAACGTTAAAACTAACTAGGCACCACTAATGTCTATTTTTGGTTCAAATTCACTAGTATATAAATAGTTGTATTGTGGTAGCTGTTCATATAGACGTGCAGTAATCATAATGGAACATTATCTATACTAATAATTGTGACGGTCGAGCTGCCTGCGAACTTACTTTGTTTCTTTGTTTCTTATGGCCGGCCAAACCACTGGCCATATTTGGATGAGACTTGGGGATACGAGTAACTGAGGCCGGGAAGAACATAGGCTATGTGGCGTCGGCCTGCGAGGTCATCTGAAGCCGCTGGATGCCTCTATATTCCGGATTGGTTGAAAGACAGTGACATCATAGGCACGTCATAAAAGATAGTGACAAAATGGGCGGAGCTCTAGCATATATATATATATATATATATATATATATATATATATATATATATATATATATATAATTTTCATCGATTTGTAGTACCTAGTATTCCATACATTAAAACCAAGATCACCCTCTCGACTATTGTTAATTTCGCAGCCATCCCTTACCTAAAAGAAAAAAAATGCTAGATTATTTTCAACACTGAAAATTCCTATGATGCGAACTACGGTAAAATTATTGACTGCCCGGTTAGGGGAAATGAATGCCCGGTTAGGTCAACGGTACACCCTTGACGATTGGTTAGGTTAAGTCGTGATATTTTCGTTAGCTTTAACGAAAATATCACGACAATCTAACCAATTGTCAAGGGCGTACACTTAACCTAACCGGGCATTCAATTAACCTAACATCAACGCGCTGGTGGCCAAACTACCTCAAATCTCCGTGCAGCGGGCTGTCTACAGTTGGCCAGACTGGCAGTCGACGGCCTGTTGCGTGGCACGGTCAGAGTGCCGATCGGCTCCCGGGGCCGGACCTATTCTCAGCGTGCTAGGTTTTCATTTACGGGGAGCAATTGCGTGCTCCCCGGACTACTCTTACTCTCCGGCGACATTAAGACTAATCCAGTCCCCACTACAACTTACACATGTCACCATACACAAAGACACAGACACAATAGCACCATGAGACACATACAGAAGTATAATATTAACATATTACAGTACAACGTAGATGGCCTCACAAGCAAAATCCTGCAGCTTAGGGAATTCGTACACAAACAAAACATTCACATAGCACTTATACAAGAAACAAAACTAAAACGCATACACAAAACACCCACCATCCCTGACTTCACGGCGATCCGTCAAGATCGTACTGGGGGTAACGGGGTTGGATTCATCACTTACATACGTAAAAGCATTAGCTACACTGATGCCACCCAAAACATTACAAACACAATCCAAGCAGATAACACGATAGAAATACAGGCAGTTAACATTAAAACACACTCAAAACACAACACACCACTCATCAACATTTATATCCCAAAAGATAGTTCACCACAGGTGCCAGCCAATTACAGTCCACAGTTCCACAATCTGGCTTCTCTCACTAATGTCATCTTAGGAGGAGACTTCAACGCTAAAGACACTAGTTGTTACCTGCACAACCCAAACAACACCAGAGGCGCCAACATAGCCACACAACTAAACAGCCTCTTCATTCTTAACAACACAGAAGAACATACTCACATACCACATCAAGCAGGATACTCAAACTCCTCCCCAGACATAACGTTCTGTTCCCCCTCACTAGCAACACATACGCACTGGAGAACAGAAAAACAACTGTCATCAGACCACTCTCCATAATCATTACAACACATTCTACACTCTGCCCCAACAGCCGTAGGCACACTTACAGAAATTACAAGAAAGCTGATTGGGAACAGTTCAAAATACAGACTGAGGAACAATTCACCATATTAAACAGCACACCCATCATAAACATCAATAATGCAAACAAATACATACCCAAGGGCAACATTAGGAAATACAACCAAATTACACTAGAGAAATAGCCCACCTCATAAGCCAACGTTACAACCTCAAACATAACACACAAACACCACACACAGAAGACATGTAACAGCAGATACAATAGCTCAACACAGAAATAAACAACAAACTTAAAGCAAAACAAAAAAAAACATTTAGGGAATTCATAACAACACTAAACCACTCCACAGACACATCCAGTCTATACAAGACTATAAACAGCATTACTATCTCTAACAGTGGCATTCACACTTCACACTTGGCTATCTGTCGCAGCCAAAATAATATCCCAACATATACACAACAAGCTAACATTCTAGTTAACCATAACGCAAAGATAAGTCACTTAAACAGAGACAACAACCAGAAACACGCAGACAGACAAACATCCAGACATAAGAAAACCTACAGACTCGACACGACCATTACACCCTTCAATACAGACCAGACCACCAAGATCATCAAAAACATTAAGAATTCAAAGGCTACTGGACCAGACAACATATCTAACATACACCTTAAACACTTGGGCCCACAGGGAATACTAGCTCTCACAAACATCAGCACATATTCGTACCAACACTGTATTATTCCTATCATATGGAAACAAGGTAAAATTATTACACTACTCAAACCAAACAAAAATCCAACAGAACCAGCTTCCTATAGACCCATTACTTTACTATGCACACCTTCCAAAGTAACAGAAAGACTAATCTTACAAATCTCCAACCCACACATACCACTATCGCCTACTCAACATGGATTCAGACCTCACCACTCAACCACGACATTACTCACTAACCTCACGTAGAACATCATGGATGGCATCAACTCCATACGACCAGCTCAACGTACACTATTAGCAACAATAGACATTAGTAAAGCATTTGATGCTATCCTACGTTTCCCTCTCATAAACAAAATACTCAACACAAACATGCACCATAACACCAAAAGGTGGGTGAGCAACTATCTTTCAGGAAGATACTCACATGTCACATTTAATTGCAAGTCATCCAAAAACAAGCTTTTTCTGAACGGGGTCCCTGAATGCTATGTTCTCTCACCAACACTGTTCAACTTATACATGCAGGACATTCCTGCACCCATACATAACAAGCTTACCTTATCATCATATGCAGATGACATCAGTCTAACATCCACCTACAACAACATCGACACCGCTACAAATAACCTACGAACATACATAAACAGTATACAAGACTGGCTCTCACACAATAGACTCAATGTAGCGCCCGCAAAATCAACCATCGCCTTGCTAACGAGCAACACAAAAGAACACAAGATAACTCCACAGCTTACACTAAGCAACACCAACATTCCGCACACTCACAGGACCAAAATACTTGGGGTCACATACAACACATCATTATCTTTTGAAAACCATATTCAGGACATTATAAAGAAATGTACGTCAAGACTTAACACGCATATGGTACTAACAGGCACAAACTTTGGACACCAGCAGGAAACAACATCACTCATATACAAACAATATATTCGCTCAGTAATGGACTATGCTAGCCCATGCTGGGCACCCATTATCTCAAACACACACATAAACACCTTACAGACAATACAAAACAACGCACTTCGTATCATTACAGGATGTACTCAAACAACACCAACAGAACACCTGCACAGGCTGCACACAGAATCAAAAAATACTGAAAGTTAGGGAACATTTAGATATGAGAGGAACACCTTTCATGGCAGCAGCGACAACTAACCCACAACACCCTTGCCACTACATATACAATAATGCACCAAATTAGTATGACCGCAAAAGGAGAGAGTGCAATGCAATTCAAATTTTGATCAATGTTGCAAAGGAGGAGGGGGGAGTGTTGCAAGACGTTATGCAACAAGGGGGAGGCGGTTATGCAACAAGGGGGAAGGGCTATCCCCAAGCTGCAATGAAGGGGAACTACCCCAGCATAATGAGAGTTTATCCGAACGCTCGCTGTCTTATAAGATCCAAATGAGTCAGTTGGCTTAGAAGGCTTTTTAGAAGGCGTAAATGACTTGTTCAGGTGTACATTATTAGGGTTGAGTTGCCAGATTGCGCTATTTATTTAATTAAAGCATATATTCTTGACAGTTGGCTTTCCGCCAGTCAGCATTATCCGACCGTTGCCTTAATCCGCCAGTTGGCTTAACTCGCCAGTTGACGTAGAAGACCTACAAGGCAGGTGTATATATATTAATTAACTTTTCAACTGCCAGATTGCGCTATTCAGATATTCTTGACAGTTGGCTTATAAATCTGTCAGTCGGTTTAGAAGGCCTAACCAGCCATTTGGAATACATATAATTAAATAATAATATCGTGTATATATATATATACAACCAAAAGAAATAAATAAAACACCATTACATCATTCTGTTTATTTAGACGAATTATTGGAATCAATTTCACGAAGTATATACAAAATAAATATACAATCCTATACAAATGATGGGATATATATGATAAACAAAATAATAATAATAGCATAAGAAACACGAACGAGGAATATATATATATATATATATATATATATATATATATATAATACGATACACACAGACCGTGCATGGAACAAGGAACTCTTCTAGGAAAATTAAATTCACTCTAGTCCGAATAAGTAATGGTAAATGACAAATACTATAGTTTTTTTCTTTTTCATGATGCTAGACCGACGTGGGCAACGGGTCACTCGCAAAGAGGTCCCAAAACTATAGCTATCCTCACCAGCTATCTGCAAAGCAAATAGGATCCAGCTTTGGGACAGGATCTAGGGTTTAAAGCAGCCTAGCCCAGCTACATTTAGAACCTCAATATAAGCAAAAGACTCGCTGCATTCACGTCAAACTGAATACACAAAAAGAAAAAGGGGTAACTATTATATTTTTAGCCAAAAACTTAAACTTAAACCTCAACTGGCAGAATTGAGCGTCCACTTTTCAAGGCAAAAAACATGTCCGTTTCATGATGGGAATGAACTCAGAATGGTTCCCTGAGGTTTTTTATGATACACACAGGCCGTGCATGGAACAAAGAATTCTTTTAGGAAAATTAAATCCACTATAGTCCGAATAAGTAATGGTAAATGACAAATACTATAGTTTTTTCTTTTTCATGATGCTAGCCCGACGTGGGCAACGGGCCACTCGCAAAGAGGTTCCAAAAATGGTTTTAGGCGAATTTGTCTACAACAATTTGTCTAAAGATACAATTCATCTACAACAATTTGTCTACAACAATTTATCTACAACAATTAGTCTACAGATACAATTTATCTACAATAATTTGTCTACAGATACAATTTGTCTAGAGAAACTATTACTAATATTGGACCTAGTATGTTTCATGGACTGCTCTCGATTTTCCTACGAAATTGAAAACAAAGGCAGTCGATGACCCTGATTTTGTTTTTGCAATCGGTTTTCTTGAGAAACCTAACCTAACATAACCTGACCTGACCTAACCTGACCTAACCTGACCTAACCTAATCGAGTTTCTTATACTATTGTTTTTTGCAAGATATCGCACTAATTCTTGTCATTTTTTGCAGAAACAAATTTTTCATTTTTTTGAAAAAATAAATAATAATTAACATCAAATAGCTTTCATTTTTCCTCTCTAGACAAATTGTATCTGTAGACAAATTATTGTAGATAAATTGTATCTGTAGACTAATGCTGTAGATAAATTGTTGTAGACAAATTGTTGTAGAGGAATTATATCTTTAGACAAATTGCCGTAGAGAAATTCGCGGGACACCCGCAAAAATATAGCTTCCTTCACCAGCTATCTGCAAAGCAGATAGGATCCAGCTTTGGGACAGGATCTAGGGTTTAAAGCAGCCTAGCCCAGCTGCATTTAGAACATCAATATAAGCAAAAGACTCGCTGCCTTCAAGTCAGATTGAATACATCAAAGAAAAAGGGGTACCATCATGAAAAAGAAAAAACTATAGTATTTGTCATTTACGATTACTTATTCGGACTATAGTAGATTTAATTTTCCTAGAAGAGTTCCTTGTTCCATGCACGGTCTGTGTATATCATAGAAAACCTCAGAGAACCATTCTGAGTTCATTCCCATGTGTGTGTGTGTATATATATATATATATATACATATAAAATAAAAAATAATAATACACAAAAGGATGGAGTATAATCATCACATGTTAGCACAGAAAAAATATAGATATATGTACAATTATATCAAATAATTAAATATATTGAAAATAAATATACATCAAAATACACTCGTTCTACTGCGCTTAACTAAAACACTAAACTCGCGCGTAATCGAGTCTACAGTCACATCATTATTGCTTTGCACTACGCAGTAAATACGATTTAACATTATTTCACCGCTCAAGGTGTTCGGACCCCGCTACTCGATGTAAATGCCCTTCATATCGTTCAATACTACTTTTGTGCCCACTTTACATTCGGTTGGCAAGTTATTCTTAAACCCGGATAGAATACATTCAAAAGCACGCACAAAGAGGATGTCGTTAGCCACCACATCATTATTAAATACAAGTTTATAAACACTCCTTTCCAATCGAGGATTTTTCTTACCGACCCGAGCTTTTCAATCATGAACTCTTCTTCACAACGCATAGCGGCAATTGAAATAATCTTCCAAGTCGTAACGACAGCTATTCATTATATAGAGGCACAACTCTTCAGGGTGAACAGTGTGGGCGAGCTCTTCCCTGTACCGCGCAAGTCCTTTGTACCCAAGTTCGTGATATTTCGAAGAGTCTAAACCTTTTAAATAAGCATCCAGCTCTAGACCATTCTCGCCTTGTTCATTCCTACATTCGATAAATCCATCGAACAGAGCGGTGTATGCGTATTCAAGAACTTTGTCAAAATAAATCATATCCGTAACACGCGCGTCTAATATTGGCTTGAGCTTGCGGAATCCGACAATTTCAAACATACTGTCGAGGATGAATCGGTTTCGCGTGGGACAAGAACGTTATTATCAGATGCATTCTTCCACATCAGTCGTATATCAATGCATGGCTGATCCTTATTTATACATAAAGTACAAACAACGGCATATGAGGGGGCATTACTAATCTGTTCTCTGCTTGTACCTACACATGCAGGTATTTTATAACGGTCCTTACCCCACTTCTCAACTATCACGAAGACTCTATTCATCTCCTCAACACTTTAATAAATAACATTACGTTTACCAGAGTTTGCTTGTCTACATGTCGTTTCAAGTACATAGTTAATGGCACCGGTTTCACGCCTGAACACGCGCAATGATTTCGTCACGGACACGTCGTAAGCGGCATTGAGAATGCTTCTCAAAGGAAGTTCCATTGTATTCGAGGTGTGCACGTCCAGTCGGTTCAAGCTCTGAGATGACTATGAGCCACGGATGGGCGGGTCGGCTCGATGGGGGAGCGAGGCACACCATAAGCTGTTGAATAGTGTACGGATTTGTTCTAGCATGAATCATGCGAGTACTTGTACCCATTATACCGACCAATTTTTCGACACATGGGCAATTTCAGTTTTAATGTTTTATGGGCACTAGACGTTCTCCACACATTAGCAATCCGTTGCACTATTTGAGAGAAACATGTGACCGTATTTATCCTTTTTGTTTAACAATCAATACT
Source organism: Bathynomus jamesi (assembly GCA_023014485.1). NCBI lineage: Eukaryota > Metazoa > Arthropoda > Malacostraca > Isopoda > Cirolanidae > Bathynomus > Bathynomus jamesi. The sequence continues at coordinate 255,648 of JAJOZX010005209.1, forward strand.
CCTCTCTAAATTCAATCAAAAACTCACAAAGGCCTTTAGCCACAACCTCAATGCGAACCTCGTCATGATATATATGAATGTAGTCGTAAAAGTACTTTAGCATGTCTATGATGACAAGGTTTACATTCTCAGCCGCAGGGTACGCGTACTCGGTATGATGCAGCATGATATAATACCGCCTGTCACATCAATCATCAACAAGACTCATTATCCATACATATCCGTTGCTTCTCTTCTGCACGCGTTGTTTCTTTCACCTCACGGTATATGTACGCTTTTATAGAGTTTAGCCCTACAATGTAATTCATTACATCGTTTGTGCCGCGAAGTCCGACAATACTCTCGCCAGAATATCCATAGAGTATTTGAACATCTTGTTCCTTCGCGCGATTCAATGTAACTTTAAAAGTCTCAAAGGAAGGTGGGGAGTAGGTCGTCTTTCAGTATTCACCACATCTTCCGACTTTACCGAATACCACTTCATAAACGCAGAACAAGCAATATCAAAAGTAGCCATCACTATTTTGCGTCTACGTGGGAAATTACACGTCTGAGATCCAGGGTTTGCAGAGGTCAACTGAGCACGGAGGGGTAGAGATATGCCCAGGTAGTAGAAGGAGTCACACGACCGACCTCACAGTGGGCGGAGCTTAGGATTGTACACACGCACGCACACAAAGGAGAAAATGAAACCATAATTGAATCAAATATACGTTATAAACAAACATATCGTTAACAATACACACACACACACACACACACACATATATATATATATATATATATATATATATAAACAATCAAGGATTAAGGCATCCAAAGGGTACGGTATCATAGGTACCAGGCACCTGGTAACGTTTCCTATACGTGTTACGGCACACCTTCGTGCCCCTAAGTTCCTTCACACACCCCATTGTCTGCGCCCGCAAATTGTGGGTCCCCAGAGTCAGTTGGGGTGGCTGGTCGCCCTCATCTTCCAAGCACACTAGATCCTTCAACGAGTCAAAGTTAACGACTCGTCGATTCGCATGGTTAAGTGTGATACCCTTAGCCTTCACGATATATTTCATATCCTCCTCCACCCTCACCCGTACCCTATAAGCTTTTGGCAATGTTGATACAAATGAGTCAGCGTATGCACCATCACCATACTCATCCTTGATCTCGTCAGTTAAATCTCCGAGGAATTCCCCAATAGGAGGCATGTATTCACACTCCTTCTCTGTGAATATTACGCTATCTGTGTCAGCGTAGAGCACCCTCCACCCATGAGAGTGCAGCAGTCCCCAAAGCTTGATTCGGGAGTAGGCCTTTGTGAAGCTGGCTACAGGTATCTTTATAACCCGTGATGTATCTGTGGCCAGTTCGGTGATGTTGTACTTTATTATGTAACTATTACCTCCATTCACGATTTCCTTAACCTCTTATCGGGAGCGTTGGCATAATCCCTGCCTTCACTATAACTTTGTGCCAAATGAACGTTCCCTTTGCCCATATGTCGGAAAATTGCCCGGTATAATGGGTACAAGTACTCGCATGATTCATGCTAGAACAAATCCGTACACGATTCAACAGCTTATGGTGTGACTCGCTTCCCCGTCGAGCCGATCCGCCCATCCGTGGCTCATAGTCATCTCAGAGCTTGAACCGACTGGACGTGCACTCCTCGAATACGATGGAACTTCCTTTGAGAAGCATTCTCAATGTCGGGTACGACGTGTCCGTGACGAAGTCATTGCGCATGTTCAGGCGTGAAACCGGTGCCATTAACTATGTACTTGAAACGACATGTAGACAAGGAACCTCTGGTAAATGTAATGTTATTTATTTAAGTGTTGAGGAAATGAATAGAGTCTTCATGATAGTTGAGTAGTGGGTATAAAATACCTGCAGGTGTAGGTACAAGAAGAGAACAGATTAGTGATGCCCCCTCATATGCCGTTGTTTCGACGTTGTGTATAAATAAGGATCAGCCATGCATTGATATACGACTGATGTGGAAGAATGCATCTGATAATAACGTTCTTGTCCCCACGCGAAACCGATTCATCCTCGACAGTATGTTTGAAATCGTCGGATTCCGCAAGCTGAAGCATATATTAGACGCGCGTGTTACGGATATGATTTATTTTGACAAAGTTCTTGAATACGCATACACCGCTCTGTTCGACGGATTTATCGAATGTAGGAATGAACAAGGCGAGAATGGTCTAGAGCTGGATGCTTATTTAAAAGGTTTAGACTCTTCGAAATATCACGAACTTGGGTACAAAGGACTTGAGCGGTACAGGGCAGAGCTCCCCTACACTGTTCACCCTCAAGAGTTGTACCTCTATATAATGAGTAGCTGTCGTTACGACTTGGAAGATTATTTCAATTGCCGCAATGCGTTGTGAAAAAACCCTTCATTGGAAAGGAATGTTTATAAACTTGTATTTAATAATGATGTGGTGGCTAACGACATCCTCTTTGTGTGTGCTTTTGAATGTATTCTATCCGGGTTTAAGGATAACTTGCCAACCGAATGTAAAGTGGGCACAAAAATAGTATTGAACAATATGAAGGGTATTTACATCGAGTATCGGAGCCCGCACACCTTGAGCGGTGAAATAATGTTAAATGGTATTTACTGCGTAGTGCAAAACAATAATGATGTGACTATAGACTCGATTACGCGCGAGTTTAGTGTTTTAGTTAGGCGCAGTAGGACGAGTGTATTTTGATGTACATTTATTTTCAATATATTTAATTATTTAATATAATTCTGTGTATGTATATATATTTTTTTTCCTGTACTAACATGTTGCTGATTATACTCCATCGTTTTGTATATTATTATTTTTTATTTTGTTTATATATATATATATATATATATATATATATATATATATATATATATATATTCCTCCTTCGTATTTCTTATGCTATTATTATTTTTTTTTATCATATATATTCCATCATTTGTATACGATTGTCTATTTATATTTTATATAAGCACACCGGACAAAAAATTAGTCACCCCTCTCAGAATGTACCTAATAACGTGTGACGGCGCCTCTGGCCTTGATAACCGCACGAATCCGGCGAGGCAGAGACTCTACGAGGTTGTGCATGTACTGAACATCGATTTGCTGCCACTCGTTCATCAGCCGGTCCCGAAGTTCCGCCAGAGTCCGTGGGTGTCTATTCCTGCGCTTCACTTTCTGTTTCCAGCCTGAACAACACCTTCGACGCATTCAGGATTAAAGGCTTCATTGGACCTGCGATGTACTCGTCGCCTCCCATCATTGGAGAACAAACAAAAACGGGACTCATCGGACCAAATTACACGTTTCCAATCTGCCGCAGTCCGGTTTTTGTGCCTCTGAGCCCATTTATAACGTGCCAATTTGTGACTTGCTGTTAACAGCGGCCTCTTCCGTGGTACCCTGCTCCAGATGTCCATCGCATGCAGTTCTCGTCGCAATGTCCGTTCGGAAATTGGTCGCTGGAGAACCTCATTGGTTTCTTGGAGCAATTGTTCTCTGGTTTGAAAACGATTTGCAGTTACTAGACGAGAAACATGGCGGCGGCCCCTATTGTCGAGAAATGTTTTCCGGCCACAGTTACGCCGTCGATTGTCAGTTGATTGCGAACTACACCACTCTTTGTAAACTCGCTGGACAGTACGCGTTGACACACCAACAAATTGGGCTACTTCAGACATTTTGTGTCCGTGGGCTCTGCCAAACACGATGGCTCCTTTTTGCCACTGAGTAACGTCTGCCTCACGACCCATTTTGCAGACTATATCCAACACACACTTTGTTCTTCACCACCTCACAAAACAGATCTGATCCTGTGTGCTACGTCACCGCTACTTGTCACTTACCAATGCTACATCAGCGCCCTCTGTGTGACCTTGAACTTCCTACTATCGGTGCTATTAGGGGTGACTAATTTTTTGTCCGGTGTGCTTATTTCGTGAAATTGATTTCAATAATTCTTCTAACTAAACAGAATGATGTAATGGTGTTTTATTTAATTCTTTTGGTTGTATATACAAGCGATATTATTAGTTAATTATATGTATACCAAATGGCTGGTTAGGCCTTATAAACCGACTGACGGATTTCTAAGCCAACTGTCAAGAATATCTGAATAGCGCAATCTGGCAGCTGTAAAGTTAATTAATATATATGCACCTGCCTTCTAGGTCTTCTACGTCAACTGGCGGGTTAAGCCACCTGGCTGATTAAGGCAACGGTCGGATAATGCTGACTGGCGGAAAGCCAACTGTCAAGAATATATGCTTTAATTAAATAAGTAGCGCAATCTGGCAACTCAACCCTAATAATGTACTCCTGAACAAGCCATTTACGCCTTCTAAGAAGCCTTCCAAGCCAACTGGCTGATTAGGATCTTATAAGATAGCTGGCGTTCGGATGAACTCTCAATATGCGTCTGGCAGGAGCCAGGCGAACACTCCTCTATCCTTCTTAGGTTAGGGCATAGGTTAGGTTTCCCTTTCGGGGTTGAGGCCGTCCTACCTGCTCCCCAAAAGACCCTCCTCCTTTCTCTCCCTCTCTTAGGTTAGGTATACCCATTGGGTGAGGCCGCCCAAACTTCTCCCCTAAAGAGGTTAGGTGGACTCTTCCAGCTTGCTGGGGTAGTTCCCCTTCATAGCAGCTTGGGGGATAACCCCTCCCCCTTTGCAGCATTGATTAACATTTGCAATTGCATTGACCTCTCTCCTTTTGCGGTCATACTACTCACCAACACCTCGCACCATTAAGGTAACACCAGAGAGATATTATAACCAAATACTAGATTCCATACCACGCCCCACAGACATCACACAGTACAGAAAACACATACACACACACCTAACCCACAAAGCACTGACACGACTCGGTCCGAATGCGGTCCTAGGTGCGAAGCCGCCACCCATTGACAGGTCAAAGAACAGCCTGAGCAGATCGGATCGAGTTAACTTAGCACGATTCCGATGTGGACATCACTCCAACTTACAGACATATAAACACAGACTAGACAACTCCATAGACGACACGTGCCACCTGTGCCAGGACACACCACAAACAATTGAACACATTATGACAGACTGTACTGCTCTAGCACAACAGAGCAACACTAGTGCGCTGAACCTCTGTTCCACTCCGGAGAGAGCGATCGGTTACCTGCGTGCCGCCTGCTTGCTCGATCAGGGTGGGTTGATTGGTTAACCAACAACAACAACCTAACCGGGGATATATATTAGGGTGGAGTGAAAAAAACCTTTAGAATTGTTTTGTAGGGGCACCCAAAAGTTATTCTGTGGTACCAATAAGAAATCTGTAAAATATTAGCTCACTGCGACATTAGGGTGTGTCAATTTTAGGGAGCAAAGTGAAATCTTTAGATTTTCAAAGACTGCTAGTGACCAAATGATGCATTTGTATGTGCTAAATCGAAATATGGCTTTAAAATCCAGATTTGACCACTCCTAGCTACTTATATTTGAAGTTGAAGTTCACGAAAAATCAGCAATTTTTGGAAGTATTTTTTTTATTGTATATAACTACAGTTTACATACATTACATACAATTAAAGACATTTTGATTGTATTTCAATAGTAAAACTTAGAAATATATGTAGATACTGTAGGTTTCTTGAACTTTGCCAAGGATGCCATGTCTGCCTTGCTCTTGTTCCTGGACATGAGCTCCCTACTGGCCACCTGGCCACTGATGTACGCCTCCCTCCTCTCTTGTGAGTAAACATATTGTGCTGCTTCAGTTGTCATCCTTACACACCTCTCTACTGACTGTGTGTGAGGGCCATGCAGGAACTTCCATTGGTCTATCTAGAAACTCCTTGATTGCATCAGTGGTGAGGGAGCAGGTCAGAGGAGGCTCAGTCACGCCAGAGTTCCAGTCAATAAGCTCCGAGAGTTTGGTGGCATCTGAGTTGATGTCAGGAGTCTTCCTGGGTCTGACATTGCAGTCTCCTACCTGTGTGTCCTCATCTCCTTCACCTCTGATTTCCAGTATCCTCTTCACTGCCTCCCTCCTCTCCTCCTCCACCTCACGGCACAGCATGGCCTGAAACACAGCCTCAGAGTGTGCATACCAGGTTCATCTCTTCACTGTAGGCATCACTATTCCTATCACCTCCTTCTTCTGATTTCTGAGCAGCTCCAGCTTGTACAGTACATGCATGGGACCCTCCACCCAGCTGTGATTTAACTTGATGTTGAACCAGTTTGGCATGTAGACTCCCACTATGAATTCCACAATTATCCTCAGATTCTTCAGGTTCCTACCCTTCAGCCCATGTTTGGAAATCCACAATCTGCAAAACCTTAGAGCCGTGGTGAGCCACTTACTGTGACAGACTGGCCCAATCTCCAGGAGAGCTAGAATTTTGAGGTACCTCTCCCGATCTGATGACAATGATGATTCTGTAGCCATATGATTGGTCTGTACTGAGGTCCTTGAATACCTCCTGACTGAGATGGGGTAGAGGAGGACCAACAGTGATCGTCGTGAAGTTTGGGTTGATCTCCAGCTCAGTGGCAATGTCTAACATCTTTCCTAGGGGCCCAGACTACTTGTTGTTGCTCAACGTCTTGCCATCCAGTGCAGTCACCAGGTGTCTGAGACACAGCTCCCAAGTGTGCAAGTCACAGACAATCCACACCAACTTCCTGCTAAGCTTGGCGTCCACATAATGCATTACTCCTCCCTCCCAGCCAGTATTCACATTAGTACTGTCACCTCCTATGGCCAAAAGGGTCTGGTCTGCTCCTCTCTCTCTTCGCCAGTTCACCAGATGATCAGCAATGACCTCAGCATGACTTCTTTCCTCTGCAGCTTCCTCTGGTACAAAATGCCACAAATATTTCCCACCTGGTTCATTGCACACTGTGTAGTTTTCTCCTTTAATGAGGCCAGGAAACTGCCTGTCACTGCCTTCAGCTTCCATCATCACTTTGGTGTCATCTCTTTTCCCATCAAAGAAGATACAGGTGATGCCATTTTCCCTAATCTCTTCATCAAACTTCTTCATCAAACTTTAGCCCTGATCCTGACCTCAGTGTTGATTACAGGTCCTGTGAATAGAGCGTTGGCCTTTCTCCACTGAGCCAGTAGCCCTGGAACAATGCCGTTGTTAATCAGGTCATTAACTGGGTAATTCCTCCTGTCTTCCTCACTCATCTCTGCCTTCAGCTTCCATCATCACTTTGGTGTCATCTCTTTTCCCATCAAAGAAGATACAGGTGATGCCATTTTCCCTAATCTCTTCATCAAACTTCTTCATCAAACTTTAGCCCTGATCCTGACCTCAGTGTTGATTACAGGTCCTGTGAATAGAGCGTTGGCCTTTCTCCACTGAGCCAGTAGCCCTGGAACAATGCCGTTGTTAATCAGGTCATTAACTGGGTAATTCCTCCTGTCTTCCTCACTCATCTCTCTCCTCAACAAACCATACCTCAGCAGATATCTGGCTGTTGGCAGCTCAGCAGGGGGAAGTTCCCTCCCAGTCTCCACCAAATGACTTAGGTGACAACTTGATTTGCTTCGGGTTCTGATTTCTTTCTGACTCATCCTGTGGACCTGTGAACAAAAGAAATGTCATTGAAATTTCGATAGGCCTACTGATTATGATTACATAAAATTAAGTTAATTGAAATTCTTAATATCTTCCTAAAGCTCAGATAAAAGGTTGTGTTGTTATAGGTACAAGACTTAATTATTCAAAGTAATGACAATTTCATATATCTATCATAATCAAAATATATAGAAAGTTTGGGTTACACATAACATTTAGAATAATTTGAATTACGCAATATTTACATTACGAAGTAATCAAAATTCTCAAAAAGGAGGGAAAATACATGCATTCACAATCAAAACTCCAGCATTTGTGACTATGTGAAACTTAGAAACCATACTGCACACCAAAAATAACCAAAGTTGACCACACATATCAATGGCACATTGATATACGATGCTACACTCATATTTAGGTTATATTTCAAATCTTTATGGTCAAATATAAGTAGGTAAATGGCATTTTTAAACAACACTAAAGATATTTCTAAGTTTGCTAGTTAATTAATATGACATCATTTGAGCATTAGTAGTTTTTGAATTGTTGACTTTACTAAAATTGACACACCCTACTGCGACATGAACTTCATCGGCCCCAAGGAGGTAAAAGATTTTGCCTTTCAGGTGCCCCAAAAAATTAAGGAAAAATTCAAAGATTTAAACATATCTTCCGTTGTGTTTATGCTAGGAAGATCATTTTTGTTTCATTTGATTTGGCTCTTTATGTTCTTTAGCATATCTTCCCATAACTTAGCCCCAAATTATGGGAAAATGAACTTCTTGGATTAGTATGTGTTATAGTGGTAGTCTATATAAGTTATATTGTCTAATGTTAAATAGATTTTTGCATAAAATATTTATAAGGATTATATTTTCAGTCAAGTGATATTTTTCCAATTCATTTTATTTTCTAAATCGATTTATTTTAAATTCTTATCCATGCGGTTTTCAATTATTTTTTATAAAACTTTTTAACAAATTTGTTGGTCATTTAACATTATTATTATTATTATTATTATTATTAATAGGATATTAATAGAATTAATAGGTTAATCGTGCATGAAAAACTTAATACTACAGTAGATGCAACTACATTATTTACTTTTAATTCATGTATTTCTCAGTTTGTTTTAATACCTCTTCGTATGCAAACGTTTACGATAAAATTTATTTCATTGGGTGTGAGATTACACACCAGGTGATTTTCAGTTACTCTCAATGACCCACACGATGCTAAATTCCGATAAACATTGAAATAATGGCTGATTAAGTTAAGCTTTTGGTGCCATCTAGATAAATTGCTGTACTAAAGCAGTAGTAATTCACAAAGCCATAAGAATTAATATAATACTTCATGAAAGTGAATTTCATGGCTTGTTAAAGAAGTATCTTTAGTAGATCCATGAAAATAAAAATCTCAATACATCTGACAATTTAGCATTTATATTCTCATTTCTTATATTGCTTTAATGACTCGGTGAAAGTCTCTCATTATTACTTCATTAATACATTGAAAGTCAACTTATATAACGTAATGACTTTCTGGGTGCAGCGCTGAGTCGAAACTGAAAATCAATTAATTGTATAAGTAACTTTTTTTAGAACAAAATTATGGACTTTTTCCCAAAGGAAAGTGGGAAAAAGTGGGCTAAAATTGGGAATTAGTGCTCGGACGTTCCGAAGTAAGGCACGCTATTTTAAGATTCGCTATTTATATCTTCGACAAGTTTTAAGAGTCTAGTTTATATCTATAAAGAGTTTTAATACTATCGAAATTCAGTATAAGATTATGGGGTAAAAAGCACATTGAAAGTTTATACAAACAGTGCAGGTTTTAAGAATTAGGTACTTGTAGGTTATCTCCCCCCTCTCCAATTTTGACAGAATATTTTCGTTAAAACTAACGAAAATATCACGACTTAACCTAACCAATTATCAAGGGTGTACAGTTGATCTATTATTAATTATAACATTGTTTGTTTCTGGAATAGTATTTACTATTTACTAATAGATCAACTGTACGTCCTTGATTATTGGTTAGGTTAAGTCGTGATATTTTCGTTAGTTTTAATGAAAATATTCTGTCAAAATTGTTGTTGGTGATGGTGGGTGGGTGGGGGGGGAGATAACATACAAGTACCAAGAATTACGTTCATCAGTAGGACCATGTATTGTAAACGACATCACTTCATATTTTACATATTCTATATGTTTGATAGAGGTAAGGAAGAATAACTATAGTCTTTGATTTTTCCTGGTTTGTAAACAAAGTTACTCGTAGTTTTTACCTAAAGACTAAAAAAAAATTAATTACTAATTGCTAATCCTAAAGGAATTAAACTATCAAGTTAAAAAACTTAAAAAATCAAGTTTCATCATGTATGCAAGATTAGTTTTTATTAAAGTTGTAAAAATGGAACGTCAACCAAGATGCAGATTAAAGATGTCGGCTGTAATGCCAAGCCATCAGCTATTTCAAAAAGGTAAAGTGTGTCGAAATTTTTCCTTTTCGATACAAAGTACTTGACAATGAAACGCATTTTCTGTGCAAATATTGGTGAAACTTCTTTATACCTCTAAAACCACGCGCGCACTACTCAGAAAGCCATCAGTCACACATCATTGCAAACAAGAATTTTTACTAGTTTAATTATATATATATATATATATATAGACTGTGTGTGTGTGTGTGTGTGTATTTAACTATATAGTGTTATAAATATGTTTATGCTATAACAGTTTCACATACAGTACTCTTTACATTAATACAATACTAATGCAAGTATAAAAATTCCTATTGCATGGTGCGTCACTGATAAATTTGTGATATGTGCGTGCGTGCTCTTAGTTGACCTACAAGGATACAACAGTGTATGTATACAGTCGATTACAGAAGTTCAGATACACTGGACCGCACTTTATATACCTTATGTTCCCGTGCATCCTGGCTATTGTAATTGATTGTAGTTTCGAAAAAAAAGTTTGCTTAGAAATGTGAAATCTGTAAAAAGCATAAAAATTACTAATTGCTAATATTCTGTTTTCCGTTGGAAAAGTCATTATTATTATTATTATTATTATTATTATCTGGTGACTAATAAAATTAAAAGAAAGAACGCAGTCATTACTAATTATTAATTTTTTATGGTGCTGGTTAAGTGTGCGGTCTACCTAGCTTCGAGCAGTCTACCACAATTAAGCTGCGACCAACCAACCTACCAAAAAGACAACCGTGAAGGCTACGATAAACTTTAATATATCTTAGTTTATTTGGTGCTGGTTAAGTATGCGGTCTCCCATCTGAGTTTTGACAGAATATAAACTAACGAAAATATCACGACTTAACCTAACCAATTATCAAGGGCGTACAGTTGATCTATTATTAATTATAACATTGTTTGTTTCTGGAATAGTATTTACTATTTACTAATAGATCAACTGTACGCCCTTGATAATTGGTTAGGTTAAGTCGTGATATTTTCGTTAGTTTTAACGAAAATATTCTGTCAAAACTCAGATGGTAGACCGCATACTTAACCAGCACCGAACGTTCTTGGCTAGATGCAAAAATAGATATTTTAAAGAAGAAAAGGGGCATTCCTGTGCAAATGCTACAATCTCATTTAAACCATTTTTGTTGGAAAATGCTAAGAAAGGAAGAGGAGGATCTGTTCGTAGCCTTCTTAAATGATATCCGCACTGTATACACACAGTAATGCCTAATATAAGAGTTTGCAAAACATTTTTTTTTTTTTAAATTTTACAAACTTTTTTTGGTTTCTTTTAATAAATAAAATTTTGTAATTAAATATATTTCTTGAACTAAATTTCTTATATTTTAATTCCTTTCCTTAAATACATTTATAAAAGTGTAATTTAAGATGATGTAGACCGCACACTTAACCAGAACTAAGATGGTAGACCGCACACTTAACCAGAACTCAGATGGTAGACCGCATACTTAACCAGCACCTTTTTTATTCTTTTTAGAAATGTTGTTTCTAGCCGAATTTTATTAAAAATCTAGCAGAAAACCCGTCCTTCGTGCGGGTAGCAAAAATATCCCGCTGTACTATTCAATTGACCGGGCATTCAATAATTTTATCGTAGGTTTCGATTAATTTTAAACAACTTTTACCTAATAAATTCTTCTCTCGATGAACCGTTTCCGTGTTCTAAATCAAGCATTTCCTACAACTTTTGATTCCATAAGCAAGTCCAAATTTGGCATCCTAAGCCGGGAAGCGGCATAAACGGCCTCCAGCGGCCTCAGATGACCTCGGAGGCCCACGCCACCTAGCCTATGTTCTTCCCCGGTCTCAGTTATACCTATCCTCCAAGTCTCATCCAAATCTGGCCAGTGGTTTGGTTGGCCATAAGTAACAAATTTCGCAGTTCGAGCGTCACAAATATTAGAATAGATTGTATATGATGATACACTTAAAACATTCAGCAACTTTGATAAAATTAGTGTGTATGCAACAGTAACCGCTTAAAAATGGAAAATAGTCGAAAGATGTAATCCTAGAAACTATTTCAACATACTGTATCATTCAACAGAACCAGGCTAACTGCATTTGGTCGACAAGATATTCTGTCCATAAGTTTTATGGGGTTTAGATTAAATTAGGTTAGGTTAACAAGGGTTACGTTAGGTGAGGCTCGGTTAGGTTACGCTAAATTAGGTTACCAGGTCAGGTTGGGTTAAGTTAGGTTAAATTATTATTAGTGTTGAAGTCAACTGATGGAATGTGTAGAATAGGCCTCAGCCAACGCCCGTAGCTCAAAGGGTACCCCCATTTTCCTATAAGCGAAGTGAAGACACTGAGGTCGGGGTTTCGACACTCGATGGTGCTGATAATAATAACCCAGGAGTTAGCACAATGGGCCGTATTAGTTGGCCTCAACATAAAGTCATTGGTTAAGTTTGGATAAATCGCGGTCCGATGATTTGCTCTTTGGATCATTTCATTGATCGGGAAATTGAAGTTCAGGTATATTTTGCTTATTACTTTCAAATTTCTACTTCCGAAATCGTCAAGCATGAGTCAGGCTGGAATCCAAATCTTCCTAAATTCACTTTATATATATATATATATATATATATATATATATATATATATATATATACTAATGGAATATTATACCACAAATGGACAGGAAATTCAGAGAAACTCTAAAGCAAAACTTTTAGCAGTTGTAATGACTGATGACGCGAAATTTGAAACACAAACTAAAATAAAATAACAGTAAACAGAGCAAAAACAATAACTGGACAGGTACTGAGCACATTTAAAAGAAAGGACAGGAATATAATGATTCCTCTATTGAAAACGCTGATCATAATATCTAAGTTGGAGTATTGCTCGATCTTAACATCCCCATATAAAAAAGAAGACATTAGTCCAGTGTGAGAATTTAAGCTATTTGAAATGGTTTTCTGCAGGGCAACCAAATTTGCAGGATTTGTAGTCCTTGAACCATTTTGGTTGTCTTTCACAAAATATAAAACTGCTAATGGATAATAGTTTATTTATACAAATGAATACAAATACAAATGATTTTCAGTTAGCTAATACTGGTCTAATCTTCGTCTTAGACAAAGTCTGAGACAAGTGAAAGTCTTAAAGCAACGCAGAGAAAAGAGGTTGAAAGGAAGGAAAGAAATTTAAAGATAAAATGAAAATTTTAAGTACAGAGGAGCGAATCGAAGTGAAAATTCTACAATAGTTCGACGCGCTAACAAATATTTCCAATTGGGGGTTTAAGGGAAGATAAGCACGTTGTATCTTTTTAAAGGATTCGACCGAATTATTTTGAACTACGCTGGCTGGCAATTCATTCCACAAATTAACTATACGATTGAAGAAAAAATGTTTAGCTTCATTAGAATTAAAATGTTTACCCACTCATTTGAAACCATTACCACGAGTTCTATCTGCCTTTCTGAAGGTGAAATATTTTTCGGTGTCAACATTATCAAAACCTTTAATCATTTTAAACACTTGGATTAAATTTCCATGAATACGCCTTTTTACAAGTGAGAATAAATTTAACGTTTCTAAACGGGCAGCATTTGATTTTAAGTCTAGGAATCATCTCAGTAGCCCGTCGTTGCACTCTCTCCATTCTGTCAATGTCCTGTCGTAAATATAGGGCCTAGAATTGAACGCAGTATTGAGTACTAAAGAATTGTATATTGTTAGCATTGTTTTCTCCGACTTAAATTCAAATGATCTACCAATAAATCCTAAGAGTCTACGAGTATTTGTTTTTCTTACTCGGTTTAAGAGTGTGCAACAATAATACCTAAATCTTTCTCTTCCGTATCACTTGTTAATGTCGTGCATAAAATACTTTTCTTTTACATTGTTTCTACCGATATGCAACGTTTTACATTTATCTATATTAAAGTTCATGTGCCAAATTTCCGCCCGCTCGAGTAATTTATTAATATCTTCTTGAATCTGCAAACGTTCTGCAGCTGATTTTATTCGTCCCCCTAGTTTGACATCATCCGCAAATTTTGAAATTATACTCTTAATTCCTGTGTCGATGTCACTGATATAAATAATAAAAAGAACTGGTCCCAGAACTGATCCTCACGCACGCTGCTAGTTACACTTTTCCAGTTAGACGCTTTGCCCTTCATGACCATTGACCACTGTTTATGTAAATTAAGCCAATTTTCGATCGATGCATTTGAGAACATTACCATCAATTCTGTGGGAATGAAGTTTAGCTAATAATCTTCTATGTGGTACTTTATCAAACGCTTTATGAAAATCGAGATATATATATATATATATAATATCTACTGTTTTACTCTCGTCATATATATATCATAATATCATTAAAGAAGTCGAGCAAAAGCCGTGTTGAGAATCTTTGATTAATTTATTAATTTCTACTGTAAGTGATTAACTATTTTGTCCCGAACGATCGTCTCCATAAGCTTATCTCCAGACTGTAACGATTTATTAATATATATGTGAGAGGAGGGACTATTGTGCAGTTCACTTCATTAAGTACCTCATGGAAGAGCTTATCTGGACCGAGGAGTTTTATTTGCATTAATTTTACCTATGGCCGTGAAGCTTTAAATGATCATCACTGAGCATGATTACATGAAAAGGAATGTTGTTCATATTTTCGTTTGTGAAGACGGAAGAGAATAATTTATTTAAAACTTTCGTCATTTGTAAGTCATCGTAAATTTGTTCGTTGTTTTCGCGTATGAGTGAACCAATGGTCTGCGAAGTTACTTTTATATTCTTAACATAATTATAGAATTCCTTCGGATTCGATTTAATTTCGTTCACTATATATAGCTAATAGTTGTGCTTCCTTTTTCTTACAAGTTTTTGCTTCGCCTTCTCAAGAGCTTGTAAGCATTTTCATCGGACAAATTGTTTCTTTAAATTTAAAATATTCGTTCCTTTCTAATGTTAAGATACGTAACGTTTCAAATACACGCATTTAGACTCAACCCTACGCAAAAAGTTCGGCCATAAAGGGTTAATTTCAGCATTCCACCACTTGGGTTTAACAGACTTGGTCAGTCTGTTTTTACGTAATGGGATATTACTTCATTCTAAACGTTAAAATAATTAAAAAAGGAAGTCTCTGTGCCATTAATATCACGCGATAGAACCTCATTCCAATTATGGATCGAAAGTTGCAGTTTCATGTCACGAAATTTAGCTATTTTAAAATCGAAAGCGTATTCTAGGCTCTCCGAATTATAAAATGCAGGTGGATGCCATTCTCGCTTTTGGCTTTGAAGGTCATTTTCGAGGTCAAACTGTGCAAAAAATTATATTTTCTAATTTTAATTTTAAAAAAATATTCTGAGCCAATTGGTTTGACCAAATGTTTCATTTTGCCACACTTAGTGATAAAGAAGTATGATGACACGTTTATTCCATCCGAATTACCAACTCAAGGTCAAATTCAAGTTAATCACGACCGAAATTGTGCTAAAAATTTGTGATTTTTTATTTTAATTGGCGAAAAAAACATTGAGCAAGTATGTTTGTCAAAACAATTTATTATAACATGATTAGTGCCTAATAAGTTTGATGGCATGAATTAAGTACTCACAGTAACAGAATTATCACAACTAAATCACAAAACAGTAAATATAGCCCCCATAACTATACAGTTTACACACTAGTAACATTTACAAGTTCATGTTTCTTGATGAACAGCACCGAAATGATGTGCTGACAGTCACAATTGTGTGGATTGCAATCACTTAAGAACAGAGTTATTAGTTCCTTACAGCACATTCCAGCTTCTCTCGATTTCAGCCCTGAAGAGAGACATAGATCTACTCTCCAGCTGGGTTACAGTAATCGCTGTCGTCACAACAACAAGCTGTCGTACACTTCATCCTTTTCCTGAAGCAGTTGCATCGAGCTGTCCTGCACTTTTTCTTGCAACCACAAGCAACAAGCTCCAGGCAGGCTTCAGGATTGGAGGAAGTCTTGTCCACACTGGTAGGAGGCTCCCATCTTCCAACTTCCAGGCTGAAGTGTCCACCGGATCTTCAACATCTACGTACTCTTTGTCAGCCTGGAGCCATATTTTGGCCTGATAGTTTGCCCGTTTGGCGTGGAGCTCCAGGGCATCCTTTGTCGGTGGGAGCATTTCCAGAGTCTTCTTGGCCTTCCCAAAAAGGTGAACTCTGACGTCATCAACTGTGTGTTGTTCCGGGGTGCCATACAAATGACACACAAACTTCTCAACATCTGCGATATCCCCATCTCGACCAATGGCGTGCAGCAGGAGTGGGTGGTCACTGAACACCTTCCAACACTTCTTTTTACCATGACCACTGAAGAACGAGACTGTGTCACCCGATCAAAGCGTGGAAGCTGACCAGGTTGTCCCTGACTGGGGGGCGACAAACTCTTGAATACATCTTGCACCTGTAGCATTTTCGGTTCTTGGCCGTTCCGTACAGCATCCACACTTCAGCGACCTTGGTGCAAACGAAGTGAATCAGCAGCACCATTACATCAGTATCTCTGCATACTACCAGTATTCGTTCATAGCCCTGGGACGCTGCATCACATGAGTGAAGGATGAGCCTGGTGTCCGCCTCTTCATGGTTGCTATGCAGTGGAACGTCATGTCGCCTGGTTGACCGTACTTCAGTGGTTTCAGAGAATCCACCCCCTGTCACCAGCTGACATCTTTCTTGAAGATCTCTGCCCTTCTCAGTGATGACGTTAGACAGAAACAAGGATAGGTCAGCCTTGTTTGTATCCAGGGTCATGAAGTTTTTCCACACTTCAGGTAGTGGAACTTGTGGGCCATCAATGACTTTCCGAATCAGTTTCTTCTTGCTTGCACGCTTTGTCCTGGTAACTGCTTTGATCGATCCTTCCCTTGTGTACCGATGAAAGATGACATCAACTCTTGTTGTGTGTTCATTGAAATAACTCGTCACGGCCTTGAAGAACACTTCAGCATAGTCGCTGAATGTCCTGCAGCCGCCAGGCTTGCCAAGAGCTTGGATGAATGCATGGCCATCTATCATTACACAGGTCTTCAGATCAGAGGTTGGAACCTCTGAGCTTATGGTCTGCTGATCCATCAGGATGTTCATCAGCTCAGACTTCGATGTCGAATTCATCTCTCCTCCTGCCTTCGCCAGACTAAATGGGACTGGGGACAGTTCATGCTTCAAGACATTGACCATCTCCACCATGCGACCTGCGGTCGCGGCATTCAGGAGCAGCTGTAGTAGCTTCCTGTCAGCTTTGATGGTCTTCTGCATGTTCTGTTTGGTGGAAACTGTAGCTTTGTACACATCAGCGAAGGTTTTTGACCGATGTTTCTTCATCGTTTTATGGAAGCATACTATCTGTTCAATCAGTCTCTCCTTCATGAAGCCGATTACATGCTGCTTTCCTCGATCCTGAGCTGTCAGCAGGTTCTCCACAACATCAGTGGGTGCAGTGTCTTTGGTTGCCAGTGAAACAAGTGGGATGTTAGTGGCGGCATCTGTATCTCCTGCTTTACTCACGTGAACTCTGAATACGTCAAACTGCTTCAACTGCTGAACTAGCTTCCTGACATCATGAGCGTCACGCCTAGTGCGAGAAGGCAGACTGTCAACCCGAGTGAAGGTGGCTTCCCCATCATCATCTTGAAGATTGAAGAGGCATCTTGTGTCTTGAGAGATGCGTGACCGCTCTTACCATGTGATGCAGAACCTGTCTCTTGCTTGGTCATTCTTTGTGATGCCGATGATACCATTGTGCATCTTGCATGTACGATTTATCCATTCGGCTGCCTGATCAGCTGGAACTTGGTTGAAGCGCTTCGCCGTCCTCTTAACGACAAAGTTCCCATTACAGAACTCTGCATGAACTTCTGGTGCTGACTTCTTAAGACCTCTCATATCAGCCAAGTAGACCGGCCCCCAACGTGCATAGTTTGTGTGGTCATAGATAGTTAGCCAAGGCTGCATTGCAGCAAAGGCTTCTATGTGGAGACTCCACATGCCATCTCTCTGAGCTCTGAAGAAGGCCAGTAGGATCTCTACCATTTCCATGTAGGATGACCACAGCATGAAGTTGGGATTTTCAGAGTGTTGGTCATTGAATTCCTCCATGAGACTGTGGAATTTCTCATCTGCCTAAACGTCTGAGAAGTTGTCAACAGCATCGCGCATCTCATCTACGTCAGCTCTGTCTTTGAAAAGCGAAGCAACATTGAGGGCAAGCTGTTTGACGTTCTCATCTCCGTTGCCAGTTGCAGCCAGCCATGACTCAAACATCTGCCACTTGATGCGCCACAGTGCTTCATACGTCAGCTGGTGACCTCTCACAGCTCGGTAGTAGGCCTTGCCGTCCAGCATTGTCTCAGTGATGTTAGCCGCGTACACACCTGCCTCTGTCCATAAGTCATCAAGTCTCACACTTTCCATGTGTTGACCAATGGCTTTCAGAAAATTGAAGCAGATATGGAGGCCTCCCATGAGCAAGACCACGTTGGCAAATTTCGAGTTTGCCCAGACTAGTTCCTTACCCCTGTTGTACAGAGGCTGATCAGCAGTGATGATGGTGTACTTCTGGCTGACATACTCAGAAATTACCATGAAGCGATTGATGACGGTGTCATGGTGTCATTGTCATCTGTTGGTGCCTGCAGGATTGGCAACATCCCGGCGGTCGTTACTGGTGGATCCGCAGTGCTGACAGATTGATTGAATGCTCCCCAGCTTGGAACGGACATCGCTTCATCATGGATGCGTGACAGCACCCAGGCCAAACCTTGGCACGTTTGTGCTTGCCACCCTTTTGGCCATGACATTGCTGTGGAGGGGGCCTCTCTGCCATACCATCAGTTGAGTGCTGTGGAAGGTGTTTTTCTTGTCTAAGGTTGATTACAAGACATCTATGTTGTCACAAGAGCAGTGAATCATTCTCTCTTTGACGATGGTGTCAGGGATGTAGACACATCCATTCTCAGCATACCTCTTCAGGATGTTCTGAGCGATGGTGGTGTCTATCCTTCTTACAGTGTCGATACCAATAGTGTGATTTACCGCGCGGAACAGATGTCGGAGTGCTTCTGAGTGGGTGGCTTGGTGCAGAGTAAAACCCAAGCCCACATGCTTTGGTGTCAACTTTCGTTGGTTGGAGACTGCATAGACTATGTCCTGGGCAATGCTACACACACTCTGCTTCACTTTCTGGTCCTCTTCTCTTCCATCATCCACAGCATCCATTCCCCCAAAGAGCAATCGTAGGAACAGGTACAGACTGTCGGGTATGACGCGATCAACATGTTCCTGATCAAGACCTTGCCATGTCTCGGAGTGTCCAGGAGTTTTAAGAAGATCTGTCGAACCTTCAGAGCCACGTGTACCATATCTTGGAATATGTTGCTAGTGGCACACATGCGGACATCAGCATCTTCATCTTCAGTAGACTCTGACTCAGAGGTGACAGGACCTTGTTCACAAGCCTTAGCCAGTGCTTTGGAGATGATGAAATCTGAGCTCTCTTCAGGGTAAATCAACAGCGGGCCCCTTGATAATGGGCGTACATAGCTGGCGTTTGATCCAAGCAGCCTTTGAACATCTTCGTAGAACGTTGTTCTCCTGGAGTATTTCACGGTGATGCCGGTGTCATTACACATACTCTCGTATCTGTCCCAGACGTCTCCCATGTCGTATACGTGACCACGAGACAGGCCTACTGTCAAGTCTTTGCACAGCTTCGTCATGCACTCATTTTCAGGCCCTTGCTGCTCCTCTGACACCGCTTGTTCAGTCTAGTACGTCTTTCAAATGTCACCAAACATGCCAGATGATAGCAGCCTTCAACTGCAGTCACATCACTCACCACTGACAACGGTATGCTCATGACAGGGTCGTGTTTGGCACGCTGGATCAAGTCATCTGACTTCTCAATTGTCTCCACCCTGTGCAGTTTCTTTGTGGTCTTTTGGCAAAACATGCAGAAGGTCCAGTCAATCACTGGTGTTGAACGTCGTCTACGCTTTGGGGGAAAAGCCTGAGAGCCTGCACTTTTTGTGGTCGCCGATGCACCCTTGTCTGCTGCTAACTTCGCAGCCTTTTGAGTTTGCCTTGAGAGGTGAATAAAGAGTAGCATGATTTATGCCACTTGAGTTCCAATGCATTGAAATCATCCTTGGAATGACTTTCCAGTCTTTGTAAAACATCAATATAGCAGGTATCTCCCAGGTTCTTTCTCTCATCGCCCACAGTCATAGTTCTTGCTTTTCCTTCTGCTGATGCTGTGCGCAGGTCACCAGCGCTGCTTTGACAGAAGAAGCAACAATCCTCACTGACATCCTGACGTTTCCTCTTGCGCTTGATGACAGCTACAGGGTCCATTGCTGATGAGCTCCCTATCTGCAAATGCAAGTGGGAATGACAGGATGTAGTAGCCACAGATATATTGAAACAATTCGAAACATACCTATCCTTTAGCAGTATTATTATTATTATTTTACCAGCTGGCACTGCACTCTTTTAATTGCATATACCAAACCAATGTCTGGCCAGCCAGTGCATTGAAAATATTCAACATGTGAAAGTACGCTATTACTTGTACTATGGTAGTAGTAGGCACATGCGCACCTCACCCAGCATGCTAAATGTAGTTTTAATGGAAATAAAGACATCCAGAGTCATAGCTACATTCAATTATTATCCATAAAATCACAAAAATATGCTTTATGTGCTAATGTTACACCTTTAAACACGTAACATAGATCCACCACTTAAATGCAAAAATTAGGAATTTTTCAGCATTTGATTTTTGTAACCTTGTATGGGACCTTCAAACCCAAAATTGAGAGTGGCATCCACCCACATCTTGTTTGGCATCCTCAATACTACTTATCTAAGGTGGGTGCCTGCTATTAACAAAAAACGCCGTTAAGTTTTTTCTAGAGGACTTTTCAATTTTTGGCCAGCTCACTATCGTGGAGACAGTCGTTCACTGTAAGGAAAATTTATGTTAGGATGGTCGCTTTCATAGAAGTTACGCCGTTTTTTGCCTGGTATATATTATATATACACATATATATAATAGGGTGTTTTAATTTTGTCAACTTTTTTCAAATCAATTTTGGTAGTGAAAATATAGTGTCTTTTCATGTCAAAACTTGAAATTGGCCAACCAAAATGAAATAAAATAACCCTTACCTACATCAATTTTACCTTAACCCTTTACTGCCCAAAAGGACAAATTTGTAACCTTTCAAATACACGCATTCATAACTTAACCCTACAAAATATTTGGGCAGTAAAGGGTTAAATTTTCAGAAATTGACTCTTTTACTAAATAATAGGACATACTATTCATCTGTCACAGAATTATCCCACTGATCGCATATGGAGTGTTTTCAAGGTCATATAGTTGTTGTACAATGTACAAGTCACAACATGAATAGAACTGTCCCTCACTCTCAGTCCTCAGTTGCCTCTTAGATGTCATAGACGGTGGTTTGCTGTTATTGCTCTTGTACCTACTTCATAGTTATTCTACTAGACGAATACTACAGTTTAACTGTAAGTATGGATTATTGATTATTACAATTATTTATTATTATCATATTCTTCTGTCTAATTATGTTGTAATCCCATGAAATATTTTTTTATTGAATTTTAGAACATCGAATGACTAAACTTTGAAACATCGTAATTGATATACAATACTTAAATGTTTTTCTGTCTTTTCAGATATTCCTAAGATGCCAAAATTGAAGACAAGAGGTCAGTCGTCATGCCACTTGAGCCTGTTAGTCGGTACAGGCAAGGAGCTTCCCGTATCAGAACTACCAACAGTGCGAGACATGCTGAGACTAGGGTTACTCCTTCGTGAACAAAATACAAAGGATAGAAGGAACTACACAGAGAAAGAGCTCATAAGGGACATGATTCCCCCTCTTCTGCATCAGTGGAAAAAAGCTAATGTGTTATTCAAACCACCTGTACTCAATCAGTATCAGTGGCGGCTCGTGACTAAAAATTCTAGGGGTGCTGTCTCTAAGAATGGGTTGAAATAATTACTGAAATAAAAGGATGAGCATTGAGCAATGAATAAAAGTTTCAAAAGTTATTGAAAAAGTTATTCAGTGAGCTCATCCTTATATTGTTCTTGATTATTTCAATTGTAAATAAAAAATTTAGGGGTACTGCAGTTCCGCAGTGCCTACCGACGAGCCGCCGCTGATCAGTATAGAACTATTGACCTAAAATTAACAAAGCTGTGGCACAAAGCAGTTGAGACATCACTTGGTAAAGGAAAACTAGCAAAGAAAAATAAATTTCTGCACACACTTCATACTCTTCTTGACATTTTTAACTGCCAGTGTCCCATAGAGTTGTGTTCTGAAGCCAATTGTTCTCCCTCATGCAGAAGAGAACCTCACCCTCACATTGATTGTCGCTGTCCTCGTGAGAAGAAGATCCCTGTTTTGGAGCTGGCTTTCATAAAGGCGCAGAGAACAAAGGCAGGAGGCCAAGGAAGTATGCAGATTGGTTCGGCAGATTATTCAGAAACCAAAAAACAGATTGTTATTGCTAAGAAAAAAGAGAAAATCCGAGAGAGGGAAAAAAGGAAGAAAAAGAAGAGTGAAGAAGCCACTCAAAGAGATGAAGAGCTCTATCAAGAGGTTTCTCACTTCTTTGAAAGCTCTTCAGATGAACAGAAAGAAGCAACATCAGATGATAGCTCCAAAATGCCATCTGAACCTTCGCCGAAGAGAATGAAATACAACACTAGAGACATCTCAAACATTGCCCTTGCCAATATTCGCCACCATACGGGGCTACGAGAGACTGCAGAGATTGCCACTGCCTCTTGGATAGATGCAGGCCTCATCAGCCGAGAGGATACATCCTTAGTGATAGATCATAATAAGATAAGAAGAGCACAAGAAAAAAATAATGAAGGAAATATCTGATCAGCATGAAAAAGATTTGAAGGATTTGCCTTTTGTTTGATGAAAGAAGAGATGACACAAAAGTTCTCCTAGAGGTAGAGGGAATGGACAGAAAGTTTCCCGGTCTCATCAAAGAAGAACACTACTCTGTGTGTTCCGAACCTGGTGGCCGCTATTTGTTTCACTTTGTTCCTGAAGCAGAAGTAGAAGGCAAGAAACATGCAGAGGCAATTGCTGATCAAATATGTTGGCTTCAAGAAAGAAGACTTGACAGTTCACTGCAGGCCGTTGGTGAAGACTCAACTGCGGTGAACACTGGATGGCAGGGCGGTGTTATGACGCATTTAGAGAAAAAACTTGGAAGAAGGCTAGTTTGGATTGTATGTGATTTGCACACAGGGGAACTACCTCTTCGTCTCATCCAGGAACTTGATGGTCCTACAAAGAGCAACAACAAGTGGTCAGGCCCCCTTGGCAACATGCTAGACGAAGCAACGGAATTAGAAATAAATACAAAATTTCCAAAGGTCGAAGTAGGCCCTCCCCTTCCAGTGTTGTCTGAAGAAGTTATCAAAGACCTCAGCACGGATCAATCTTACGCTTATCGTATTGTTCAAGCAATCAGATCAGGAGAGTTGCCTCAAAATCTGGCTCTCTTGGAGATTGGACCCGTAAGTCACAGTCGTTGGTTAACTACAGCGATTCGTTTCTGCAGGATTTAGGTTTCCAAACATGCACTGAAGGGCAAAATGCTACAGAATTTGATGTTGATTGTTGAATTTATTATTGGGTTTTATCTTCCGCACTGGTTCAATGTAAAACTTAATCCAATGTGGATGGAGGGGCCGAACCACATCTTGTTTCAATTACACTACTGAGAACCCAAAGGAAAGTAGTGGTGGACATCGTGTTACCTGTGGTGAGAAGGTCCGCTTGGTATGCTAGGCCAGAGGCAGTTTTGTAAGCAATACTCTGCAGCCAATGTACCAAAGAGCGAACTGAGGCTGTGGAAATCATTCTAAAGCTTAGAGGAACATCAGAAGATGATGACCAGCTGGGAGACTGCTCTGTTCAGACAAGGAAGGTACCTCCGATAAACGTCAATGCCACGAAATTGTCAGAATTAGTTAACTTGAGTTCGGAAGTTTTGGAGCCACCACTGACAACATGTATAACAAACAAAGATTTAACACAACTTAAAAAGGCCCCAATGCAAGTGCCAAAGTGGCCTTCTCACACTCAGAGTGTGGAGAGATGTGTGAAAATGGTCACAGAAGCAGCTAGTCAAGTTTACAGTCACGAGAGGCGAGAAGGCTACATCAAAGCGCAAGTAGCAAGCCGAATGCTGATGTCAAGGAACCGCAGCAAAAAGGACATGACTGCATTGGTTACTTTCAAATAAAGACTCTGAATGATATCTTATTGCCACTTTAAATGTTGATAGGATGTTTGCGCACATTTGTTATTTTGTTACGAATTTACGGAAAATTGGAATTTTTGAATTAAAATTGATGTAGGTAGGAGTTATTTTTTATTGTTTTTGAAGCAAGGATATTATTTTGTATGCCAAATGATTACATTAAATTGCTACCAAATCACATGATTTTCAATTCAGTCATTTCACCCCCAAAATTGTCTAAATTGTTCATTCCGACGAAGGTTAAGCTTGTCACTCCACCTTAGACCTACAGTTTAACGTGGAATCCGAACCACGCCCCACCAGCAGCCCAGCGTCTTAACCACTAGGCTATCCAGGGTACCCATTTATCCACCAACCAAATTTTAATGTGTGGAAGGATGAACAACTGGGTTTTGTATATATATATATATATATATATATATATATATGTGTGTGTGTGTGCGTGTACAAGGGGTGGACAAAATTAAATAGAGACAACGATGATTGTCCCCAGGAACAAATAGCAAAACTCACCAATGGAATGCCAGAACGTGAATCAGCTTCATATTGTTAGAAAATCTAGAAGAGGAAGAACCATTGTTGTCCCAAGGCGATACGATGACTAAGCTGATTGATGCAGCATTGCTTGTATATATATTAAGTTAAGGTGTATATATATCCATCTCATAATTGTAAGGTTAGTGAAAAATTAACTTAATTTAGAGCTAGCATTTTTGAGCTCTTGTGGCATCATTGTTTGGTCACACTGTTGGCATCATTTTGGGACGCTGCGCGTCTTTTCTACTCGTTTGTGGAAGGTCGTACGTAAAGGTGTGGTCTGATAGAGAGCTCTCTTGCAATTCAGTTTGGTTGTTTAGATACATGATTGTTGCATCGTGCAATAGTCCAGGTTGCGTTGTTGTTGCAAGGTTCAGAAAGAAGACCACAAATAGTACCCTTTTTGTTTACTTTAAGTTCATGTAATTAAGGTCTAAGGTAGGCCCGCATCGAGTCAGCAACCCTGAGGTTACCCTGAGGTAGGACCTAATAGGATCTCAAATCCGTAAAGTTTAATGTTAGCTTAACTTGGGCTACAGGTAGAACTGGCCCTTTAGAATTTGGCCGTTCACGGCTCAGCTGGGATTTTGAACCCGACAAATAAATAAAAATAACATGGTCCTTCAGAACCGGATTCTACCCCAAGACTGAGTCAGTGACTATTTTTCGGCAAAGTTCTGATTGTGCAAATTGTATCCCAAGTTAGGCCTAGACGGGTTGAGTATTATTGAGTTAAGGTCCCAGGGTAAAAAGTTTGGTCGCCCAATTGCGAAACTTGGCCAGTCGTCTGTCGTTTTTGGCCTACATTTTTTCCGGTTTGGTTAATTTGGGTTATTATTGAAAGTTTGGTCGCCCAATTGCGAAACTTGGCCAGTCGTCTGTCGTTTTTGGCCTACATTTTTTCCGGTTTGGTTAATTTGGGTTATTATTGAAAGTTTGGTCGCCCAATTGCGAAACTTGGCCAGTCGTCTGTCGTTTTTGGCCTACATTTTTTCCGGTTTGGTTAATTTGGGTTATTATTGAAAGTTTGGTCGCCCAATTGCGAAACTTGGCCAGTCGTCTGTCGTTTTTGGCCTACATTTTTTCCGGTTTGGTTAATTTTGGGTTATTATTGAATTAAGGTCCCAGGGTAAAGTTTGGTCGCCCAATTGTGAAACTTGGCCAGTCGTCTGTCGTTTTTGGCCTACATTTTTTCCGGTTTGGTTAATTTTGGGTTATTATTGAATTAAGGTCCCAGGGTAAAGTTTGGTCGCCCAATTGCGAAACTTGGCCAGTCGTCTGTCGTTTTTGGCCTACATTTTTTCCGGTTTGGTTAATTTTGGGTTATTATTGAATTAAGGTCCCAGGGTAAAGTTTGGTCGCCCAATTGCGAAACTTGGCCAGTCGTCTGTCGTTTTTGGCCTATATTTTTTCCGGTTTGGTTAATTTTGGGTTATTATTGAATTAAGGTCCCAGGGTAAAGTTTGGTCGCCCAATTGCGAAACTTGGCCAGTCGTCTGTCGTTTTTGGCCTACATTTTTTTCTGGTTTGGTTAATTTTGTGTCATTATTGAATTAAGGTCCTGGGGTGGAAAATTTGGTATTCCATACTGGTGTTTGGTTAGTACCCCACCCAGCAATTCAGTTTATTTGAAAGTAAAATTTGTGTTTGATCAGTTTGGTTAAGGATTTCTGCCAATTCAGCTCATTTGGTATTGAGCCCAAGGGTTGTTTACATTGAAGATGAGTGCATCTGAATTGAACAAATTTATAAAAAGGAGAAGCGCCTACAAAGGTCTAATTACAAAGGTCATTGCCACTATAGATTCTGCCATAGAGCAAGAGGATTTACGCTTAGTGACTGCGCAGCTTTCCATATTAGAAACTAAAAAGGTTGCTCTAAGTGAGGTAAATGTTAAAATTGAGGCTCTTATAGAAGAGGATGAAATAGAAAATAACATAATTTACTTTGAAGAGATTATTGATGATATGATTAACGTAGGCCTTCGAGCAAAAGAGTTTAGCAGCTCAGTACAGTTAGAGACCAGGTCTAATAATGAAACACAACACTCAACAAATGATGCTTGTGAAGTTAAGGTTAACAGATCTGTAGTTCAATTACCGAGGCTTGTACTCAAAACATTTTCTGGGAGTATTCAGGAATGGCAAGGATGGGCAGACAGTTTTCAATCAGCAGTTCATTCTAGTCAAGTGTTAAGTGCCGTGGAGAAGTTTAATTATTTGCGGTCCCTCTTGGAAGGGGAGGCAGCAAAGACTATAGCAGGATTAGCATTAACAGAGGCTAATTATAATGTGGCTTGGGATATATTAAAGAAACGGTTTGGTAAGCCAGAGATCTTAATTAAAAGCCACCTCCGTGCACTTTTAGCTATACCTCCTGTTAATAATCCTAATAGTGTCAAGGAGTTACGGCAGTTATATGATGAATTTGAAATTAGAACTAGGTCCCTGGACAACTTGGGTGTAGGAATGGAAAGTATGGTATAATGTTGGTTCCTACACTGGAGTCTAAATTGCCTAGCTCAATTTTGCTTGAATTAAGTAGGGGACACTCTGCAGAACATGTGTACATCCCCCTTCAGCAGATGCTAAGTCTTTTAGGCACAGAATTAGCAAGACGAGAGGGAGTTGAGTTTGCACAGTGGGATGGTAAACAAGGGGACAAAGGCAGGCACAGCACCAAAGTTTCCACAAAAGGAATAGCCCAGGTACAGTGTCAGCTCTACATGCCTCCTCTGAGAATAAATTAAAGGGAATCAAGGAATGCATATTTTGCGAAGGCAACCACAAGTCATATAAATGTGAGGTGGCTGAGGCCTTACCCTTTGAGGAGAGAAAGGACAGGGTAACTAAGTCCACAGCATGTTTTAAATGTTTTTTGAAAGGTCATAGAGCAAGGTTTTGTAAGTTTAAAATTTTGTGCAAAAAATGTCATGGTAGGCATCAGCCATTATTGTGTGAAAACACTCTTAGTAGGCCTACCCCAGAAGTAGAGACATCAGTGGCACATGCCACTGCTATGCAAGGGAGTAAAAGTAAAGGGGGATTATTGCAAACAACTGCAGCCTTATTAATTGGGAATGAGGGAGAAGCTACTGTAAGAGTGTTGTTTGATAGTGGTAGCCAGTGTAGTTTTATTAAGACCAGAATTTCCAGAAAATTGAAGTTTAAAGAACTTAAGAGGGAAAATTTAAGAATTTCTGGGTTTGGGGGTTCCGTTCAAAACCGAACCAAATTTAAGAAGGTAGAAGTTCTGGTTAAAGGGTTGTTACCGCAAAGTCCCACTATCAAGGTCCAAGCTGTAGAGATTGAGGAACTTTGTGCTCCAGTCACTACTTGTTTAGATATGGCATGTGTCCAAGAATTGCAAGTTAAAGGAATTAATTTGGGCAATAATAAGTTTGAGGGAACAGAAGATATTAGTCTTTTGATTGGAGCTGACTATTATTGGGACTTCATCACTGGTAATATTGTCCGTACATCTCAAGGCCCGGTAGCTATTGAAAGTAAGCTAGGCTGGATGCTACATGGTAGTTATTGCAATGAAATGGAAGTTAAGGCTCTTTTTGTTAAGATTGAGGAGAACAGCCATGGTCTGGAAAGGCATTTGAAAGCGTTTTGGGAACTTGAATCTATTGGTATAAAGGACAACCAGGCAAGTACAGTGAACAATGATGTTTTAGAGCAATTTGAAAAAGGGATTGGGTTTAGAGATGGTTGCTATGAAGTTGGCCTACCATGGAAGGATTCTTGCAAACCCGGTTCAAACCTTCAGCTAGCTAATCGGAGGTTGGAGACTTCATTTTACAGGCTAAGAAAAAATGAGGAGTTGTTAATTGAATACGATGAGGCCATCCTAAGTTATGTAAGGGAGGGCTATGCTGAAAGGGTGCAAGGTGAGCTGGTGAGCCAGGAGGCACATTATCTGCCACACCATGCAGTGGTACGGCGAGACAAAACTACCACCAAACTGAGGGTAGTTTTTGATGGCTCAGCCAAGGACAAAGGTGGTGTGTCCTTGAATGACTGTTTGGATGCTGGGCCAAATTTAAATGCAGATTTATTTTCCTTGTTACTGAGATTCAGGTTTGGTAGAGTAGCATTGACTGCAGATGTGAAGCAAGCCTTTTTGCGGATAAAGTTAAAACCAGAGGACAGAGATGCAGTAAGGTATCTGTGGGTGGATACGAAAGACTTGTTGGAAAATGAACCTAAGGTTCAAGCATATAGAATGAAGTCAGTGTTGTTTGGCCTCAGCTCTAGTCCATTTCTGTTGGCAGCTACTATGCAGTACCATTTTAAGAAATATTCTGAAGTCTATCCTAACACTACTGTATTGAACACATAAGGAAAAATTTTTATGTTGATGATTTGCTATGTTCCGTGGATAATACAGAAATGGCTAAACAGATATTCATGGAGGCTAGAGCTATAATGAGGGAGGCTGGCATGGAGCTCAGAAAATGGCAGACCAATCATTCGCAATTACAAGAGTTTATGAGTCATTCCTCTGTAGTACCTGATGCAGCAGAAAGTATTGAGGATTCTGGTATTAAGGAGTTGTGGGCAATAGACGCAAAGGTGCTAGGCATCGTTTGGCAGCAAGATGATGATTTGTTTACCTTCAATGGGAAATCTTTAGTAGAGCTGGCTGAGAATGAGACAAGGTGGACAAAACGTACAGCTCTTAGTTTGGCTTCGAAGGTCTTTGATCCTCTTCGATTCCTGGCTCCATTTGTGATAAAGTCAAAAATTTGGTTTCAGAGCCTCTGGGAAATTGGACTTGGTTGGGACCAAGAGTTACCTGATCATATGGTGGTAAGGTGGAAATATTGGTTCAAAGAATTGGCACATCTTGGAGACATTGAAATCCCAAGATGGTACTTTGGAGAGTTGAACAATAGTCCAGACAATTTGGAGCTGCACATCTTTTGTGATGCAAGTGAGGAAGCCTATGCAACTTGTATTTATATAAGAGGCGCATTGCAAGAGGAAGTAAGTTGCAGGTTGGTTGCTGCAAAGAGTAGAGTAGCACCTTTGAAAAGGCTTTCTGTTCCAAGGTTGGAATTGATGGGTGCCGTTATTGCTAGTCGGCTTGCAATTACAGTGCGAAAGTCTTTGGCCCTCTATGAAATTCCAAGCTATTATTGGACAGACTCCACTATAGTTTGGCACTGGTTAAGAAGTCAGGCAAGGAAATGGAAACCATTTGTTGCCAATAGGGTGGAGGAAATTCAAGCGCACACAGATCCCAAGCAATGGAAGCATTGTCCAGGCATCCAAAACCCCGCTGATTTACCAACACGAGGAATTTCGGTGAAAGATCTTTCACAATCAAGTTTGTGGTGGAATGGGCCAGAGTGGCTAAAACTTGGAAGTGAAAACTGGCCTTCTAATCAGCCTATTGTAGGAGAATGCCAGGCTGAAGAAGCATGGGTGAGTGAGGTGAGAAAATGCGCTGTGAACAGTTGTCAAGTTATGCAGCAGGACCCCATATTGAGGCTTGAGGACATTAGCAGTCTGAAAAGATTGTTAAGAGTGACAGCATGGATATATAGATTTACCAACAACATTAAGGGAGAAACAAGAAGGGAAGGAATTCTGAACAGTAATGAGATTCAGCAAGCCAGGAAATACTGGGTGGTATATGCGCAGAAGGAAAAATTTGGTGAAGAGCGGGAATTGCTCACCAGCCATCCATTACAGGTTCTACCAACACATTCTGCGCTCAAGGGTTTGGATGTGTTTTTGGATCAGGATTTATTGAGAGTAGGAGGTAGACTACTGTTTTCTGGGCTTCCAGAGGAGAAAAGACATCCAATTTTGCTACCTTCTGGGGGGCACTTTGTGGACCTTTTGATCCTGGATACTCATCATAAGCTGTTACATGCTGGAGTTAGAGAAGTGATAATAGAAATTAGACAACAATTTTGGATTCCCAAAATTAGACAAGTAGTGAAAAAGGTCTTGCATAAATGTGTGGTTTGCAAACGTTGGAGTGCAAAGCCTTATTATGAAAAGGTGGCTCCACTTCCAAGAGAACGGTGTGTCTATACTGCCCCATTTGATGTAGTGGGAGTAGACTTTGCAGGGCCAGTCTATGTGTATGAGCGAGGGGAGTCTAACAAAGGTTATATATGTCTTTTCACCTGTGCTACCACCAGAGCAATCCATTTGGAGTTGGTAAGCAACTTAAGTAGTGATGTATTTCTTTTGGCCTTTAAAAGGTTTGTGAACAGAAGGGGTTTCCCAAATAAAATCATATCGGATAATGCAAAAACCTTCAAAAAGGCTGCAAAGGAACTCCAAGAAATTTGGTCCTTGCTAAAAGAGGAAGGATTCCAATCCTACTTTTCACACCAAGGGGTACAGTGGGAGTTTATTGTTGAGAGAGCACCATGGTGGGGAGGATTTTGGGAAAGGCTAGTGAGAAGTGTAAAGTGTCCATTAAAGAAACTTTTAGCTAATGCTCATTTGAGCAAAGAAGAATTCTCTACTGTTTTATGTGAAGTAGAAGCAATGGTGAACAGTAGGCCTATCACTTTTGTTTACAACAGTAGGCAGGATGCAGAGCCATTGACACCAAATCATTTTCTTTGTGGTAAACGATTAACATCAAACCCCAGTGTGCCAGAAGACTTGCAGCCTATCCAGAGCACTCAAGGAGAGTTAACCAGACGGTTCAGGTACCTTGAAGAGCTACAACATCAGTTATGGAAGAGGTGGCAGATGGAATACTTGCCAGAACTCAATTATTACCCATCAGGCAAGGTAAAGGGCTCCAATGCAAATTGTATCAAGGTGGAGAAGTGGTAATGATTGGGGATGAAAGACCAAGGCAATGCTGGAAGCTTGGCATAATTGAAGAGTTGTTTGTTGGCAAAAACAATTTAGTTAGGTCTGCACTGGTAAAGACTTCAGGAGGAAAGTTAAAGAGACCTATACAAAAACTCTATGCTTTAGAAATCAGCAAAAACACAGATAGTCAAGATGAAACATTTGAGTTACAGCCTCATGAAGAAGGCTTGGCTAACCTTGCAGAAGGTAATGACAACAATGCCTCTTCGGTGGGGAGTGTTAGAAAATCTAGAAGAGGAAGAACCATTGTTGTCCCAAGGCGATACGATGACTAAGCTGATTGATGCAGCATTGCTTGTATATATATTAAGTTAAGGTGTATATATATCCATCTCATAATTGTAAGGTTAGTGAAAAATTAACTTAATTTAGAGCTAGCATTTTTGAGCTCTTGTGGCATCATTGTTTGGTCACACTGTTGGCATCATTTTGGGACGCTGCGCGTCTTTTCTACTCGTTTGTGGAAGGTCGTACGTAAAGGTGTGGTCTGATAGAGAGCTCTCTTGCAATTCAGTTTGGTTGTTTAGATACATGATTGTTGCATCGTGCAATAGTCCAGGTTGCGTTGTTGTTGCAAGGTTCAGAAAGAAGACCACAAATAGTACCCTTTTTGTTTACTTTAAGTTCATGTAATTAAGGTCTAAGGTAGGCCCGCATCGAGTCAGCAACCCTGAGGTTACCCTGAGGTAGGACCTAATAGGATCTCAAATCCGTAAGTTTTAATTTAGCTTAACTTGGGCTTTAGGTAGAACTTGCCCTTTAGAATTTGGCCGTTCACGGCTCAGCTGGGATTTTGAACCCGACAAATAAATAAAATAACACATATAAAGCAAAGGGGAAAGCAACACGATTGATTTAGTTACTGATTCAATAAATCTGTTATTATTCATTGACTTTTATTATCAAATCAAAACTTATGGAAAAAACCGAATGTTTCTATTTACTTTTGTTTTATATATAGGGTGTCCCAAAAAAACTATATACTCTTTATAGCATCATATATTTTATAATTTAAAAAAAAAAAAATATATATTGTTATAGCAATTGCCAATGAAAGGTAAATTAGTAATCTAAGTGATCAAAATGTTATAGCGAGTTGTTTGCATATAAAATTTAATTAACTAAGCCAAGCGCTCAAAATGTTCTCCGGCGGCATGAATGCACTTTTGAATGCGTCGACTAAGCCTGGCCTTGTTTTATCAAAGGCCTTGTAATGGCGAAGCCTATGGACCGAACGTAGTCTAGTCACTCACTAGCTTGCTTCGGACTTAGCCTACGCACTCATTCCACGATACAAACTCTACAGCATTCAACTTTATTCAGTTCAGCAAAAGAACCCATGTTGCGTAAACGTTTGACACTGGAGCAACGAAAAAGTGTTCTGAAATGGTATTGGAAATTTGAGAATGTGTCCGAAGTCCAGCGGCAATGGATCCGGGAATTTGGTACAATGCCACCGACACGTCTCGCCATTACAAGCATCCGTGACAAGTTTGAGGCAGAGGGATCTGCTTAAGATATGCACAAGCGAAGATCTGGACGACGCAAATCAAGTGCGAGTGATGAAAACTCCGTTTTAGTGTTGCAAAAATTTAATCGATCACCACAGAAATCAGTTAGGCAATGCGCCCGTGAGACCGGAATCAGCAAATCAGGTGTTCACCGGATTTTAAAGTCGGCAAAATGGAAAAGCTACATTCCAAGTCTGTTACACGCCGTGACTGAAGATGACCCTGATCGCAGACTCGAATTTTGTGAATGGTTTCAGTCAATAGACGCCGAAGACGTACAGTTTGCCAACAAAATCGTGTGGTCTGATGAAGCTACCTTCAAGCTGAATGGCACAGTAAATCGACACAACTGCAGGTACTGGTCACTTGATAATCCACACGTTTATGTGGATAAACATGTTAATTTACCAGGATTAACAGCATGGTGTGGTTTATCATCCAGGGATTTGGTTGGACCATTTTTCTTTAATGGGACAATTACCGGTGCCGCATATCTCGACATGCTGCGGACAGAAATTATACCTGCAGTTCGGAAGTTGTTTGGAAACGACGACTTTTACTTTCAACAAGATGGAGCCCCCCTCATTATCATTGTGATGTCAGAAGGTACCTCGATGAAACGTTGCCTAACCGTTGGATAGGACGAAGAGGAAGCGTTGAGTATCCTCCACGTTCACCGGACTTGATTCCCCTTGATTTTTACTTGTGGGGCTACCTGAAGGATGCAGTTTATGGTA
The DNA here is from genome assembly GCA_023014485.1 of Bathynomus jamesi. NCBI lineage: Eukaryota > Metazoa > Arthropoda > Malacostraca > Isopoda > Cirolanidae > Bathynomus > Bathynomus jamesi. The sequence goes on from JAJOZX010005209.1 coordinate 289,740, forward strand.
CAAGACCTGCAACACTCGAACACCTTAAGGATGCAATTAGGGAAAAGTGCAGGACCATCACAGCATCCACATTAGTCCATGTCTGCGAATCAGTTAGTCGACGCATTCAAAAGTGCATTCATGCCGCCGGAGAACATTTTGAGCACTTGGCGTAGTTAATTAAATTTTATATGCAAAGAACTCGCTATAACATTTTGATCACTTAGATTACTAATTTACCTTTCATTGGCAATTGCTATAACAATATATTGTTGTTGTTTTTTAAATTATAAAATATATGATGCTATAAAAAGTATATAGTTTTTTGGGACACCCTCTATATATATATATATATATATATATATATATATATATGGCTACGTCGTAGCCAGTGAAAACACCGCTTTTCGTTGTTCAGTGAAGTTAAGCAAGATTGGAGTGGATCGGAGACCGTCCTCTGCGTCCAGACTATGTCATATGATCCTAGATGTTCCGAAAGAGGTTAAACAACCACATCATTAATTGATCAGTTTATTGATTAATTAATTGCCAGTCAATCGTTCGTTGAACCGATTAATAAACTTCCTTTTGGACTGAAAGCAGAAGTTGAGGTGAAGGAAGTCTTCTCAAATAGTTGCCATTTTAACGAGTGATAAGTGTGTTCTTTCGTGGTTGTTTAACCTCCGTCGTAACATCTAAGGTCACGTGACGGAGGGAACTTACAGCTTTACGTGGCGTCCGAACCAGTAGTATTCTCGCAAAATGGGAGTGAGCCAGTGCATCTTGCAACATTGCAACATCACATTTTCCAACATTTGCAACATTGCATGCAACATGATGATAGTGTGTTTTGCCCCCTTCACCCCCGAAATACATACATATATATATATATATATATGTGAACTCTAAGGTGTAACATAACCTAAGGCAGCTCAGGCCCACCAAAGTATATATATTATATATATATATATATATATACATACACATGCATGTGGGTGTGTGGGTAGCCTAAAGACAACGAGAGAGAGAAGATCCATCCTTTCGTAGCCATGGAGCATCGCATGATGGTGTCTTCAGCATCAAAGCCATCAGGCTTAGAAGGTAACCGTTCACCTCACAGCCAGTCGTATAGGGCGTAAACAGTTATTTACGTGCACGTAATTGTGAATTACCATCGCTATGCCTTAAGCACACACACACACACACACACTGTATCGTTTATATATATATATATATATATAATTATATTATATATATATATATGCCCTTCATTTTCATTAATGTTTGTTTAAATGGTGTAAATAAAACACAGCTACTGTGTTCTGACTATTTACTAGGGGCACTCAATATATTTTGCCCCAACCTTTTTTCTTAGCTAAATAATAGGCCATGGGGCTGAAATTTCTTTTGGGATTTTTCCAGTTTGAACCTCCCCTCCTTGTATAAAACCGCGTTTAAACGAGCTTATATAAAACCGATGATTAATGTAGTTTCGAAAATGGCGTCTGACAGTGATGTGCATCGTAAAGAGAAGGAAACAGTTGGAAATATTAACAAACGTCTACAAAACGTTTACGGAGATACTGTTGTTGATCGAAGCACAGTTGGACGCTGGTCTAAACGTGTGAGATCATCGAAGAGAGGGAGAGCCAGCCTCGATGAGGAACCACGCAGCAGTCGCCCGGCATCGGCTGCCACATCTCACACTGTGCAACGTGCTAACAGCATCATTCGATCAAATCGGCGCGTCACATACAAGGAGCTATCACTGGACCTAGGAATTAGTGAAGGAAGTGTGAATACGATAATTCAGCAACTGGGATACTCAAAAGTGTGTTCACGGTTTGGTCCTCGCGAACTGACTGAAGATCACAAAGCCCAAAGAAAAGAAATTGCTTCTGAGTCGTTGGTTCGACACGAGACAGAAGGGGATACTTCCTTTCACGAATTGTGACTGGGGCTGAGACTTGGATACACCACTTTGAACCTGAAACCAAACGCCAATCCATGGAGTGGCATCACGCAGACTCACCACGCAAGGAAAAGTTCAAAATGGCTCCCTCTACACGAAAGGTTATGGCCACTATCTTCTGGGGCAAGAAAGAGGTGATTCTGGTGGACATTATAGAGAAAGGACAAACAATCAACTCGGAGGTATATATTGCTACCCTACAGAGACTCCAGAGACGTATAAAGCGAGTTCGACCGAAGAGAAAACTGGAAAACGTCCTTCTTTTGTACGATAACGCAAGACCACACAACAATTTGCAAACAAGAGAGGTCATCACAAAAATGCGCTTGACTGTGTTACCCCACCCTCCATACAGCACGGCTCTAGCACCTTCACTCCTTCAGACTTCCATTTGTTTGGGCCAATGAAGGATGCTATTCGTGGAAAAAAGTTTCAGAGTGACGATGAGGTTGTTGAGGAGGTTAAGAGGTGGCTCCAGCGGAACCCAGCGGACTTTTACCAGCAAGGAATAAAGGCCCTTGTTTCGAGGTGGAGGAAAGCCGTAGAAAAGGATGGAGACTATGTGGAAAAATGAAAACTTGTAAGAAAAGGTATGTAACTACTTGTGTACAAAATTTCTGGAACTTACAAGGAAACTTGGAAAGAAAAAAAGGTGGGGTAAAATATATTGAGTGGCCCTCGTAATATACAGGGTGTCCCAGAATTAACTATCTATTTCAATGAAATCGGACAAATTTAATAAAAACTGACATAATTTTGTGTTTATTACTAAATTATGATACAAAAACAAATATATTTATAAATCATAAGTCAAAACTTTATTGAGAAGTTTTAACATGTGCACCGTCTGTATCTCTGCAAATTTCAAATCTATCCTCAGCGCTGCGAAACACATTTTGAAGCATTTCAGGTGTTATCTCCCGCACTGCCAACTGGATGCGTTCTTTAAGTTCAGCTAAACTATTGATCTTTTGGCGATAAACCTTTGTTTTTATGAAACCCCATGCAAAGAAATCCAGGGGTGTCAAATCCGGAGAACGCGGAGGCCAAGGTCGAGGTCCTCCACGTCCAATCCACCGATTCGGAAGGCGTCTGTTGAGGTATTCTCGAACAATTAGAGCATAATGACATGGTGCTCCATCTTGTTGAAACACAACATTATCAAGAATGCCATCATCAAGAAGCTGTGGTTCGAGAAACTGCTGAAGCATATCAAGGTAGACGGTACCTGTTACAGTTGCTTACGCAAAGAAGAATGGGCCATAAATTTTGGATTTGGTCATTCCAAGCCACACGTTAACTTTTGGAGAGTCTCTTTGCCATTCTATGACTTCAGACGGTCTTTCATTGGACCAGATACGACAGTTGTGTCGATTGACTTTACCACACGTGTGGAAAGTCGCCTCATCACTGAATAAGATGTTATCCAATAAACTTTCATTTTCGATTTGATCCACAATTTCTGCACACCTTGCTGCTCGATTTGGATAATCCTCTTCATTTAGGGCATGCAGTACTTGAATGTGATAAGCCTTTTTCATCAGTGTCGAACGCAAGATTCTATGAACTGTTGTCTTGGATATGTTGAGTCTTCGACCGGCCTCCCTAACCGAAGTTGTTGGTTCATCCTCAAACAATTGTCGTACCTGTTCGGTACTGTTACGTGCTGTCCTTGGGCGTCCTCTTCCCACCTCGTCGTGTACGGATCCAGTTCTTTTAAATTTGTTCACAAGTTCACGAATCGCTTTGTCTGTAGGACCGGTTCTGTGGAATCTTCTTGTAAATTTTTCTCTGATTTCATTACATTGCATTCCTTTGATACGGGATGTTACAACAAAGATGCGTTCTTGTGTATTCATTATTAATAGGGTTCTGAAAGAGAATGAAAATAAAACTATGAAAAACTGAAAAAATTCTGAAAATAAAATTATGAAAAAAATTTAGAAATTTATACATTTTTAACACATATTAAACATGATAAACATAAATAAAAGTGTGTTTTTAAAAAATTTGTCCGATTTCATTGAAATAGTTAATTCTGGGACACCCTGTACAATGAAATACAAAATATGTACAGTATATATCATACTTTAGGTGCAAAAAGGGTGATAATACGAATTATATATATATTTACATCAAAAATATCACAGCAGTATAGGAGAATTGCATTAGACGCAAAAAACAGAAATAAATTGTGTTATTTAATATATATATATATATATATATATATATATATATAATATATATATACAGGGTGATTCAGCAACGAGTACATTAAATTGGAGGATGAAATCCTTGGATAATTCTAAACCACAATGTCTCTATGGTAAAATGTCAGATTCTGCATAGTTTCCATGTTACAATACATTTAAGATGTATTAATGAGAGTGAATAGGAAGTGAAACCCCCGTAGGTTTTTGTAATCATTTATTCACAGATCTCTACAGTGTGACCCCTCTTTGTTACAACCTAAAGAAAATGTTCAAAGTTGCCCCCTTCTGCCTCAATGCAGGCCTGTACACGTCGTACCATTGAATGTGTGACGCATTCCAGAATGCCTGGACTATGTTTAATTTGCTCGCACCTGTCACGAACATGGCCCCACAGGTAGAAATCCAAAGGGTTAAAATCTGGCGAGAGAGGTGGCCAGGAAACGGGATAAACAGTATCCAGATATTCCCTTGATGCTTGGGCAAAATGTTCTCTTCTAGAACGCGTCAGACATGCAATGGTACGACGTGTACAGGCCTGCATTGAGGCAGAAGGGGGCAACTTTGAACATTTCCTTTAGGTTGTAACAAAGAGGGGTTACACTGTAGATATCTGTGAATAAATGATTACAAAGACCTACGGGGGTTTCACTTCATATTCACTCTCATTAATACAACATCTTAAATATATTGTAACATGAAAACTATGCAGAATCTGATATTTTACCATAGAGACATTGTGGTTTAGAATTATCCAAGGATTTCATCCTCCAATTTAATGTACTCTTTGCTGAATCACCCTATATATATATATATATATATATAATATATATATATATATATATAATATATATATATGTATTAAAAATAATACAGATAGTACAGAAGAATTCTATATACAACAAAATACACAGCACATGTTTAATATATATATATATATATATATATACATTTTAACTGCAGACACAGTATAATTAATGTAAAGAACGAAGCTTGTGTAGAAGAGCGTCCGCACCAGATGAGGAGAAAGAACGAACAAATTAAAACTGAGGCACTTCCCAGGAATCGAACCCGGGGTCATCTAATTGCCGGTCGGACATGCTAACCACTGCACCAAGGTCCCCGATTAGTCAGAAGTCATAATTCTCCTACATATGAGCGGTATCGAATGCCCTGAGGGGGCACCTTCTCATGCCGCACATATATACATTTTAACTGCAAACAACAGTATAATTAATGTAAAGAACGACGCTTGTGTAGAAGAGCGTACCCACAAGATGAGGAGAAAGAACGAACAAATGAAAAGTGAGGCACCTCTCAGGAATCGAACCCGGGATCATCCAATTGCCAGTCGGACATGCTAACCACTACATCAAGGGCCCCGATAAGTCAGAAGTCGTAATTCTCCGGCAATCGGAAGATCCCGGGTTCGATTCCCGGGTGGTTACCTCATTTTTTCATTTGTTCGTTCTCCCTCCTCATCTTGCGCGGAATGTCTTCTATACAAGCGTCGTTCTTTACGTTAATTATACTGCATGTTCTTTGCAGTTGAAAATGTATATATGTGCGGCATGCGGGAGGTGCCCCCCTCGGGGCATTGGTTTCTGCGCGTATAATTACGACTTCTGATCGAGTGAGGCCCATGGTGTAATGGTTATCATATCTGACCGGCAATCGGAAGATCCCGGGTTCGATTCCCGGGTGGTTACCTCATTTTTTCATTTGTTCGTTCTCCCTCCTCATCTTGCGCGGAATGTCTTCTATACAAGCGTCGTTCTTTACGTTAATTATACTGCGTGTTCTTTGCAGTTGAAAATGTATATTTATATATATATATATATATACAAAAAATGATGCAGTTAGTACAGAAGATTCTATATACAACAAAATACACGTTTAATATTTAGACTCGTCAAAAAGAGAAATACATGCTTTAAGTACACAATAAATGCGAATTAACATTATTTCACCATTCAAATTATGCGGTGAATATATTCAATATAAAGGGCTTTCAACTCGTTTAACACTATTTTTGTACCCATTTTACAATTGGTGGAAAAACTATCACCCTCTTTAAATGCGGATAGAATACAGTCAAATGCGCGCACAAAGATGACATCGTTTTCTACATCACCATTAAATTCAATTTTATGAACACTCCTTTCCAAACGGTTGTTTATTCTTTCAACGCTGACCATTTCAACTGTAAATTCTTCTTCACAACTCATATCGGCAATTCAAGTACGTTTCTAAATCGTGCCGACAACTGTGTCTTATATAAAGAAATAATTCTTCAGGGTGAACAGTGAAGATGAGTTCAGCCCTGTACCGTTCTAGCCTTTTGTACCAAAGTTCATGATATTTCGAGGAGTCTGCACCTTCTAAATAGGCAACCAGTTCCAAACCATTCTTGCCTTGTTCGGTCCTACACTTGATAAAATCATCGAGCAGGACAGTGTACGCGTATTCATGCACCGTGTCAAAATAACGCATATCAGCAGCACGGGTGTCTAATATAGGTTTCAGTTTACTGAACCCGACGACTTGAAACATTCTGTCGATAATGTAACGGCTTCGTGTGGGGATAAGGGTGTTATTGGCAGCAGCATTCTTCCACATCAACCGTATATCAACGCCTGGTTGGTTTGTATCACGATTTACGGATAGCGTACAGATAATGGCGTATGAGTGTGCATCGTTAATCTGCTCTCTTTTTGAGCCTACACCTGCAGGTATTTTGTAGCTGTCCTCGCCCCACATCTCAACGAACACGAAGATTTTATCCATCTCTTCAACACTTAAATAAATAATGTTGCGTCCACCAGAGTTTGAATGTCTACATTTCGTTTCAAGTACAAAATTAACAGCACCGATATTACGCCTGAATACACGCACAGACTTCAACACGGATACGTCGTATACTGCATTGAGGATGCTGCTCAACGGAAGCTCCATCTTTTAATAGTTTTCTAAGGATCCTACGAGGTGAGAACGTCCAGACGGGTCAAGCTCTGATACGACCATGAGCAGCCGGATTATGGACCAGACTGTCCATAATCACAAGATTTACATTCACAGCCCAAGTGTACGTGTACTCGGTGTAATGTAACATGGCGTAATATCTCCTGTCACAGCAATCATCAACAAAGTTCACAACCCAGATTCTTTGATTCTCTTCTGCAAGCGTGGCTTTCACTTCATGGTATATGAGCGCTCTAGTGCAGTTTAATCCTTCAGTATAATCCACTACATTGTTTGTACCGCGAAACCTCGCAATGCTCTAGCCAGAATAACCATAGAGTATTTGGACGTCATGTTCCTCATGTTTCACACGAATTAATGTGGTCTTAAAGGAGTCAAAGGAGGAATGACTAGAAATTCTTTGGGTGTTCACCACAGCTGTAGACTTTAGTGAGTACCACTTCAGAAATGTAAAACATGCAACATCATTGGAAGCCATCGTTTTTTCTTCTACGCGAGAATTCTTTAACAATTAAAAAGACACGTCTGAGAACCAGGGCATGCGGAGGTCAACTGAGTACGCAGGAAGGTGATATGTCCCTATTAGCAGCATGAGTCACATGACTCATTTTATTGGGGAGCAATATGCAGTTGGTGGTGTTTAGAGTTTTTCATGTACATAATCTACAAAATGACTAAGAGCCTATTTCCGCTGCAAGTCAAGAGAAAACATTTGAAGTATTTAGAACAGAAGCATTTCATTTATAAACTATACATTGATTAATTGTTATTACATAGGATGTATAAACTTCTACAATAACTTATCCACCTTCTAAAATTCGATGAACCACGTATAAAGATAAGACGAATTAATAATGTATTAAAGTAAACTGGCGAATTAAAATCTTAAAGAATAACGCAAGGCGTTCGTTCAAATCCTTTTATGAAGAAATTTTAGTTATCCCTTCAATTTGAAGGTAAACTCCCTATGATTTAATTATTAATTAATTATAGCGCCCACTTTTTACGATACGACAAGTTTCCTTAAAGGAACTAAATTAGAGACTCCTCGCTGATATTCTAAATTTTATCAACTGTCTAATCCTTAAATCTACTACGAAAGTCTCAGCTAATTGTAATTGTAATAGTGCCGCTAATTCACCATACAAAAATTTCTTCTATTGTTGTACGAGGAAAAGATCTGAATACTATATACAACTCCTTCATCTCTTCATCTGTGTATTTCTACTTTCATTTTCTCCTTATTTCCTAACTATTATTTTACCTTTCGGCATTAAGATTTCCACTGACAAAAATTGGTCCAATAATTCTGTCACCCCATATCCCGGCCCACACCATCACTTTACCGGCACCTTGCATCTTCGTCGGACTCAGCCAGTTAGGGTTAGCATTACTCCAATAACGTATGTTTTGCCGATTAACCTCTCCATTGACGTAAAAATTTGCTTCATCAGTAAACAAGATCTTACGTCAAACGCATATTCTTAGGGTATCTGAAACATAAAAACAAACGTTTAATTTTTCCTATGTATGGAAACTTACGGCCCACCCTGTATATATATATATATAAAAACGAAATTATTGTCACTCCTATTTGTATATATGCAAAAATGCAAAAACATTGAAGGCAATATTAAATAAAAATGTGTTGTATACAATAAATGAAATGGTTTTATTATTAAATAAAATGTTGAAAATACTTGGTATATTCTTACCCGACACAAACACACACACACACACACACACACACACACACACAAGAAGAAAGAAAAACTTACATCGTTTCCTCGATTAACAAACATTCTGTGTTTTGGGGCGCACCTTCGTATAACAACCGGACCGTGCCTAAAAGAAAAAAGAAAAATATTACAGCAAGCCATGCTTTATTATTATTGTTATTATTTTCACAGAATAAAGAGAGAGATAATTATTCTAAAATAAAACCTTGTCAGGGTTATAAAATAGAAAAAATAAAAACTAACGCGCCAATCATTTCAAAAGAGCTTTTTATGTAAGAGGAATTAGTTAGTTACATATGCTGTATCCTTGAACATTAGGCTACTTACATGCTACAGACGATGCTGCTCGAATCGTTTGCGCTTCTCGGGCGAGTGCCTCGGGTTCAGGGACTTGTGGTGATAAATCCTGCAGAGACTGGCTCGAAAATACACTGTCAGTGTCCACGCGTCCCATCAAATGAACACACGCATCAGCTCTGTAAAATAACAAGGTACCTAGAGAATGGGTTATATATACAGGGTGGGCCGAAAGTCTGGATCCATAGGAAAATATTTATTTTAATACATAAATTACAACAAATGGTAAATACTTAAAATGAATATCAACTTTAACTCGTAAATGCGTATCCGTGATACTGTACAGTAGTTCGTACTCCAGTATAAATACTCAAATACTTTTTTTATTTCAGCCCAGAAATGGCTTCGAATCTAACAACAGAAGACTGGGTAGAACTTGTGCTCATGTACGCAAGACAGGGCGCTACACACAGAGAAGTTGCTACCGAATTCAAGAGAAATCATCCTGATAAGCATCCAGTAACACATGCGACTGTTGGCAAGTTGTTTAAACGTTTCAAAGAAACAGGAAGTGTACATGATCGACGGCGTTCTGGTCGTCCAAAAACTGCAACTGATGAAAATACCTCTGCAATGGTATGTGAAACTTTAACGAATAGTCCAGTAAAGTCAACAAGAAGATTATCAAATGAAACACGCATCTCGAGAACGTCAATTCGAAGAATTATTAAAAATCATAAATTCCATCCCTAAGTGTCTCGATGTCAGAGGCCGCCAATTTGAGCATTTGTTATAATTTGTTGTTTATACTGGAGTACGAACCACTGTACAGTATCACGGATACGCATTTACGAGTTAAAGTTGATATTCATTTTAAGTATTTACCATTTGTTGTAATTTATGTATTAAAATAAATATTTTCCTATGGATCCAGACTTTTGGCCCACCATGTACATATCTACACACACAACACACATATATATATATAATATATATATATATATATATATATATATATATATATATATATACAGGGCGTCCCAAAAAAATGTATACACACACTTTAAATACTTATAAAGGCAGTGTTTATTAAAATACATTTCATTTTCAAAATGTAATAGAATCTACAGACATTATTTAATTGTTTTGTCAACGCCTGTTTTCAAACTGACGTCCGTTCTGGTCCAGGCACTGCTGATAACGCGAAGCAATGGAATCGCAAACATCACGAAACATTTCGTTTGGTATTTGTGTGCATTCTCGTTCAATGGCTGCTCTCAATTCAGCGACTGTTGCAGGTTTTATAGCGTACACTTTGTCTTTTAAGTATCCCCATAAAAAAAGTCTAGTGGTGTGAGGTCTGGTGAACGCGGAGGGTATTCTACGAAACCCCTTCGTCCAATCCACATCCACATCGTGCCAAGTACCACTCGCAATACTCCACTCTTCGGTCCGGATCATCTTCATTAATAGCATGGACTAATCCTGGAATGTAACTTTTCCATTGACAGCGCTTCAAAATGCGTTGGACAGACGATTCTGAAATTCCTACCTCACGACTCGCTTGCCGCACAGATTTTCTTGGACTTTGGTGATACGTTTCCAGTACTCTTTCTTGCTTTGTGGGGCTTGTCGATGTCCGTGGTCTTCCGGAACGCTTCTTGTGGACATTCTGAACAGTTCCATCGGCTTCAAACTTATCTCTAATTCGAGTGATGGTAAGTCGCGTTGGTGGATCTGTTTGAAACTCCCTCCTAAACTGTCTTTGCACTTCAACTGCGTTTTCACACTTCCAGTAGCATTTTAGAATGAATTTCCTTTGGTCAAAGCTTAGTCTGACTGCCATTATTAATTCTAATGGGTTTAACTTGGAAAGAAAGAAACATCAATTGAGCTATCAGCTGTTAAAGTGTGTATACATTTTTTTGGGACGCCCTGCATATATTAGGGTGTACCATTTTTGGGTCATTTTCAAAAAGTCAAGGTCCAGGAGTCTAATGTTGTGCCAAATGATGTCCTAAACACGAATTTTACAGGCATTTTCTAATCCGACAAATTTTGAATCCCCCTCACCCCCCCCTTGAAATTTTGCGCATCCCCTTTTCTTAAAAACCCCATATATCTCAAACACTATCAACTTTATCGAAAAATGTTATAGAATAAAAACGATTTAGAATCAAATATTCTATTAGAAAAGGTCATCAAAATAGAAATTTACTTAATTTTGAAAATTTTCATTTATTTTTTAAAAATTTAAATTAAAAATTTTTTTTGCTTGCAGTGCCTTCTTCTTAAATAAGGTGTTACCGCCACCTTTGAAGCATCACCCCAATGCAGCTTCGCGGCGATGGGCTTTGTATTTGCTAGTTATAATGCAAATCATAATTAGTTTTTATTATAACTAACCTATACAAAGTGAGGACAACCTCAAAACTATATATATATATATAAAATAAACCTAAAAATTAACACTTTATCTATAGTTGTGAGGTCCCATCGTTTTTTTTTCCTTTATTCAACACTTTCCTGAAAAAAATAAAAAGAAACAAGTTTCCTAATTAGAAATCATTGATATAAGAGCTTTTTAAACATAAAAATAAGAAAAGACAATTTATGGTATATTTAATAACAAAAAAAAATCAGCCTCTTCTAAATTAAAACAATCTCTGCAAAAAAAATACCTAATCTATCTGTTAATGAACTATTCTTTACTGAGTTTCATTCTTTTAAGAGTCTCTTTACTAGGATCAGGAATTAGTCTTCTATGCTCTTCTACAATTTGCAAAAGACCTTGAAATTCTTCTTCATTTTGACATTTGTCATGAAAGTCTTGAACGAGCTTGATTCCTCTTTCAGCGGTATCATTGACTACTCTAATAGATGAAAGAATGTTTTTTAGTTTGTTGTAGTCATCGACCTCTTCCCATGTTGATGCTGGTTTCTTTATCCATGAGTCTGGTTTTGACCCACAGCATTGAAATAAATGCCATGAAATTGGACCTACTAGCTGATGAAGCTTTGTGTCTTCCTTTAAAATGGGGAAAACAGGTTGCCCACATACATAATTTTCTGGAACTGGATATTTGTTTAAGGATTTTGCGATCTTATCTTTTTCATCATTACTTAGCGATCCAAAGAAACTCAAAGGGACCACTTCCTCCGTCAAATACCAGTAATGATTGGCAAAAGATTTCAAAGCAGCATTTGCAACTTCCCTATCTTCCTTCTTGTAATTCACCAAATCATGATAAAACTTCAGATCATTAGCTGGACTATCTAGTGAATTAGAACATAAAAGCCAGTATTTTCCATAAATTAATACATTAAATAGACACATTCTCTTTAATTTCTTAATCAATGATTCATCATATGATGCTTGGTGGGCAAAAGCATACATTTTATTTGTATACAAAATCATTGCCATCCACCTGGCACGGTGCATTGCACCAGGTTTCCGCCAATGACTGTTTTCTCTGGAAACCTCTCCTAAAAGCATTAAAGTTGTTTCAGCAACTTCCTTATAGTCATCACGTGGAAAGCAGTCAGATTTTCTTAAACATTGGGTCATAAATTCTACACATTCTTCCTTTAGGGCTCTTTGATACCTTGATTTAACATCAAGAACATTGTACTGTATGTAGATTTCGTATTAATTTTCTTCCATTTAGACTCGCGAAATTCTTTGAATAACTCAAACTCAGGAGATTTACTTGGGCCAAAAATGGTTTCCAAAACTCTTTCAGCCACATGATGGCGGCATGCTAAACAAATCAATTTCTTTTGCAAAAGTTCTTCAAGTAACTTACAGGAACCTTTCATCCATCCTGAATTGGATGCAGTGGTATCAAATGATACTCCAAAGACATTTTGCTTCAAGTTCCATTTTTCAATACTTTGAAATACAGAAGTGGCTTGAGACAATCCAGTGGAATCATCTATTATAGAAACTGATAAAAGTTTTTCTACATTTGGGTATCCAGCAACAAGTATTGCAAGGCGGTCTTCTTGTTCTGAACATGATTTAGTAAGCAGCTTGCTATCCCAATGTACTAGGCAGTGATCAGGAGGAGTAAAATCCTTGATGCAAGTTTCATATTTTCGTTTTCTTGTCTTTCGAGCGGCTCTTGCAGATGTGGTCCTGGAGAGAGACAGTTTTTCAATATCCTTGCCACACCTAATGGCTACTGCAGCAGCAAAAACAGTCCGTTGTCCAATAGAGAGATTAAGTCTGTCTGCAGTGGAGGAAACCAATGGCGAGGCAAGAATATTTTTGGGGCTGGAAGCATTTGAAGGTCCTGCTGTAGGTTCTGTCGGAAACTCTTCATAGCTGTCTGTCTCAGAACTGGTCGTGCTAGAAAGAAGGGTCTCTAATGTTCTGGCTGTAGCACTCACTTGCTTCACTGATTTATGTTTCTCTTTGCGTTTCTTCTCTTTCTCTAATCTAATGTACTTGCGCTGTACTTTTGATGCATAATCTGCATCTAGCAAACCTAAACATGTTTCTCGTTTTGTTCTTTGATCTTCTGAGAATGAAATATCATATGCTTTCTGAGGCTCAGTTCTCATGCGGTCTTTTGGATTAATTCAACGGCATTTTGAGAAGAGATGTCAAAAAGGGAATCCATAATTTTCATGAAATTAGAGAGTTCATTTTCAAAGCTTGCTCTTTTTTTGTGCTTGATTAAATTATTATGCATTTCTTCTAGATTTAACAGCATCTTCCTGCCTTTAGGGTTTTTACTAATATCTATAGTAGGAATGCATGCTTTTTGCCATATTATTAGTAGCTTCTGTAGAACTTCATTAACAGTAGAATCTTTTGTAACTTTTGGACCCTTATACTGCATTCTATGTAAATAAATAAAATGGCTTAGAACATCCTTATTTGATGGTAAAACAATTTTAGATGAACTCATAATATCAGCCTGCAAGCGACCAAGAATAAAGTCATGCTGTTTTGTAGCTGTTTGACTCATTTTTTATTTATTTTTCAAATAAAGCAGTCTGAAAAGAAACAATAAGAGTAAAAACAATGCTTGTTTATTAAAATTCAATGTAAAAAAGGATTTTTAAATTTGGATTATACTCACAATATACTCATAAATAATGTAACTTAAGCACCTTATTTTATATTAATACAATAAGGTGCTCTTGGACAAAAGAAAATGAAAATTTTCAAAATTACGTAAATTTCTATCTTAATGAACGTTTCTAATAGAACGTTTGATTCTAAATCATTTTTATTCTATAACATTTTCGATAAAGTTGATAGTTTTTTAGATATATGGGGTTTTTAGGAAAAGGGGATGGGCAAAATTTCAAGGGGGGTGGGGGGATTCAAAATTTGTTGGATTAGAAAATGCTTGTTAAATTCGTGTTTAGGACATCATTTGGCACAACATTAGACTCCTGGACCTTGACTTTTTGAAAATGACCCAAAAATGGTACACCCTAACATATATATATATATATATATATATATATATATATATATACATATATATCCGTGTGTGTGTGTATATATATATATATATAACTGAAATAAATGCATGAATCCCTGTTCTGAATGTATATGGATATAAATAGCAGTACTCAATTGAATCACCGTAGAGGTAGACCGGCGGTGAAGCATATTCGGATAGACATTTGTGTATGGAAGATTCGGACCTTGAGACAAAACAATGAAAAGATAAAATTGGGCACAATCACAATAAGGCACATAATCACAAAATCAGTAATCACAAAACTTCACAAAACACACTTCTACACAAATGTTAATACAGGCGAATTAACTTATATATACCCCACTCAGTGCACTATTGAATAAGACTACTTCTTTATAAAAGAACAGGGAATATACGAAGTAGAATAACTTACAACTTGATGTTGGGGTGATCGTCAGACTGCATTCTCGGTTATACGTTTGTACGCAACAGGTGAAATGCTTCACTGACACTAAAATGTTTCACATATGTCGCTGCTACTCTTTTATAGGACTTGGAGAAGACCATCCTAGAATGGGGCATGCTGAAGAAAAGCCTTCCTCCCCGCGACGCACTTTCAGAATGTAGATCACTCTTTGGCTGAACGAGTTTTAGTGGGACGGAATGTAGATAACTCTTTGGCTGAACGAGTTTTAGTGGGACGGAATGTAGATCACTCTGGCTGAACGAGTTTTAGTGGGACGGAATGTAGATCACTCTTTGGCTGAACGAGTTTTAGTGGGACGGAATGTAGATCACTCTTTGGCTGAACGAATTTTAGTGGGCGTCCCTTAAGTTTTTACCAAGCCGTGAGAGAGAGAGAGAGAGAGTTACAAAGTTACAAGGAAAAGAACTACCTCAAAAGGCCTTGCGGCCTATACCGAGGAGGTACAAATGGCAACGGGTGCCACGGAAAATTTTCTACCCCCTCAAATAGTGTGCAAGATTTGGTCTAACCTTTTCTTGAACTGATCCACAGGAACTGTTCACAACTTCTGAAGGTAACCTGTTCCAGGTGTCACAGATCTTAACCGTAAAGTAATTCCCACACACACCAGTCCTAAACCGTTTCAAATCCAACTTCCAACCATTGTTGCGAGTTGGGTTATTATTTAAACTAAACATGCTTCTAAAATCGACATCGTTGAACCCGCGTAAGAGCTTGAAAACCTCGATGAGTTGACCGCGCAGCCCCCGAGTTTCCAGCGAAAACAAGTTCAGGGCGCGTAAGCGTCGACTGTAGCCCATATGCCTAACTCGCTCCAGCCTCTCAATATCTTTCCTGAGGGTGGCCGACCAGAACTGCACAGCATACTTCAGATGCGGCCGAACCAGAGAATTGTACAGCGAGAGCACAACCTTCTTGTTCCGAAATCGAAATTGCCTCCTGATATAACCCAACAACTTCTGGGCTTTCTTTTCCACCTCCACGCACTGTTTCGTAAACTTAAGGTCGCTGCTAATTAGCACACCCAAGTCCTTTTCCAAATCAGTGGCCTCGATATTACTCCCGAACATCGAGTAGTCCGACTTGGGATTGGCGTAGCCAATGTGCATCACCTTGCACTTACCCAAGTTAAACGGCATTTGCCATTTTTTGGACCATTCTCCTATCCTACGTAGGTCCGCACGCAGTTGACCTATCACCTCGGGCGTCCCAACATTGGCCCCAAGCTTCGTGTCATCAGCGAATTTGGCGATCCTACTGACGATGCCACCGTCGATATCATTTATGTAAATGATAAACAACAGTGGCCCAAAAACGGAACCCTGAGGAACCCCGCTAGTGACCGAGGCCCAACCCGAACTAACCCCTTTAATTACAACCCTCTGCCGCCTATTCTTCAGCTAGTTTTCAATCCACCTACCTATTTCCCCACCAATACCCAGCGCGCGCAATTTTGCCATTAGCCGGCGGTGAGGTACCTTATCAAAGGCTTTCTGAAAGTCAAGATAAAGTATATCAATCGCCCTACTCTTATCATACTCACTCAACATGACGTGGGAAAACTCGAGCAAGTTGGTGAGACACGACCTATGTCGTCTAAACCCATGTTGGGAGTCCCCAAGCAGCTTGTAGGAATCCAAATGGTCAACGATCCTATCCGCTATTATCCCCTCTAATAATTTACCTACAACTGAAGTGAGACTAATGGGACGATAGTTCCCTGGACTTTCGTGATCCCCTTTTTAAAGATAGGGGGACACATTGGCTCCCCTCCAGTCACCAGGCACCTGGCCCGTCTCCAACGATTTGTTGAAGAATGTAGCCAGGTGGGGAGCCACCTGGTCGCGCACCTCCCGCAACACTCTGGGGAGAAACTGGTCTGGCCCAGGAGCCTTAAACGCGCTCAGTTTGTCTATTCTATCGGCAACGACTGTCGCGGTACATCGAACACTATCCAGGCCAGCAACTTCGTGCCTGACGCCTGGCTCGGGGATGACGCGGGTGTCCTCCCTGGTGAACACTCCCACAAAGTACTCATTAAGCACATTAGCGATGTCCGCGTCGGAGGTCCGCACAACGCCGCTTCTAATGGGCTTTCTACTATTAACATAACTGAAGAACTCCTTAGGATTCCCGTTGCAGAGGCTTGCCACCCGTAGTTCTTCGTTACGTTTCGCTAGCCTAACCTTCACCTTCACTTCCCTACACAGGCGGACATACGCTTCAGTGTTCTCATGGGAACGATTGGCCTTTGCCCTCCTATACGCTACTTTCCTATTTCGGATAGCCGAAGCGATGTCACGACTGAACCACTTAAGCTGCGTTGAAGCAGGTGTGACTGGTTTTGAGGGTATGGCAGCAGACTGCAGCACCATAAACTCGTCCAGGAATGCACTCCACACTCCCTCAACATCGCCGCCGACCTCTAACCCCATCTCCCCTACGCTATCCCGGAGGCTAACAAAGTCCGCCCTCCGTAGATCGAGCTTACTGCCTCTCGAGTTACTACGCTTCACCCGAGGGACGCACACACGGAACCTAATCAGACCGTGATCACTCCCACCCAACGATTCGTCATCGGTGACACCAGTGACGAGGTTGTCTTCGGTCGTGAATACTAAGTCTAGAACGCTTTCGCCTCGTGTAGGCTCATTGACCCACTGAGTGAGGAAGTTCTCATCAGCAAAGTCAACTAGCCTCCTCCCTTCAGCATCAGCAGTCCTGTCTTCCCACTTTATGCCGCGACAGTTGAAGTCTCCTAAAACTACACACACCCTATCCCCTAGCAGGCTACGGAGTTCGGTGTACAGGGCTGTATCCTCCTCGAGGAGGAGATGCGGAGGCCTGTTCACCAAGATTAACCTATAGTTCGTCCCTCCCACGTTCAGCTCGACGCCAAGCAGCTCCCGTTGAGTCCGGTTGTCTGCCAGTTCCGGTAAAACTGGCAGACAACCGGACTCAACGTGTCCCTCACGTATATTAGTACCCATCCCCACTCCCTACGGGTGCGGTCTTTGCGAAACATTCTACAGTATACCCGGGAATTTCGAACTCCCCAACGTAGTCCCTACGATCAGTATGAATCCAGGACTCGGTGATAGCAACGATATCCTGGTATTCTGATGCTAAGAGCGCCCGTAGTTCGCAAAACTTATTCCTAATCGACCTAACATTAAAAAGCATTGCACGGAGGGAGCCTTCCCTATTCTGACCGCCCCATAGCACGACCCGTTTCCCGAACAGCCAGGGCTGTCGGGAGTTGAAGAGCCCCTCACCAACGAGGGGGCAACTTCCGCAGGAGCCTGAGCCCCCTCCAACGTGGAAGGAGTGTCACCCACCTATACCTGGACGCACTCTTCAGTTGAAGGTACGTCCGTCACCGGCTCAACATCATCTCTCCCCGGTGTGGGCCCACCATCTCTTCCCGGGCTCGACCTCACCATTCTGTATAGGTGCCGGTCGAGCAGCGCGCCTAGCACACCTTTACCCTTGTCATTGAGGAGGACACCATCCCTCTGGTAAAGGCCCCACCTACCCGAAAATGCGTCGAAGGTGTCAATAAACCTCACGCCCAGCGGGACGCACAAGTCTTGCACCCTCTCGTTGATGCCAATGACCTTACTGAGCGCGTGGTCACTGGCATTCATCCGCGGTAAAATACCCATCAACATTCCCCTGTCTGTCTTCAGTTTTAGATCATCCGCAAGAGACATGATCTCGGTGATGATCCCTTCTGTAAGACCTACCCTACCGTCTTTGAGGAACAGGTCGTTGCCACCAGCGTGGACAACGATCGCAGTCCTCCGACTAGCCACGCGCAGCTTCTCTACCTCCTTCCTTAAGTGCGCCGTTCCCCGCCCAGGTAAGCACCTTACCTTCCTCCCGTCCCGGTTTGCAGAAGCAAAGTACTTCTCCTGGCCCCTGATCTCCGAGTCCCCAATCAAAACGGTGTCTTCCTCCTTCGAGCACAGGAGACTAAAGCGGTTGGAGATTCTGACAGGGGCAACTGGGGTCTCAGGCTTCGGCTTCGCAGGCTTCTTGCCCGAGACCTTTCGATACCCGTCGCCACCCATAGACGCACTTACACCACCCGACCCATCCCGACCGTCAGCTACATCCTTCGGTTTCTTTGGGCTATCAGTAGGCCCCTTCCCACCCTTTTTCTTCATCATTCCCTTCCCACCCTTCTATATCGGCCCCTTCTTTACGCCTTCCACCTTGCGCCGCGGTTCCGTGCATTCCACGTGGGTCGCTGGCGATTCCTGACACTGATTTTGTACCCTGGACCCCGGTTGCACCTCTACCCTTTCTCCGCGGTCCCGAGCTCTGTCCAGTCCATCGCTGGACCGCCTTTCCATGGCAGCTATCCTATCAATGAGCTCCAGGGTGGAGGGCGCAGCCGCGTCAGTGACCGCCGCACCTCCAACAGCCGGTCTGGACGACTCGAGCCGCCGGACCCTCTCCTCTAGCTTCTCATAAAACCGCATGAGTTCGCAAAAGCGGCACATGCTGGAGTGGTTGATCTTCTCGAAGCAGGCTTCTTTGAAGTTCGTCACCCACTGGTTTACTTCACACCTCGCACATTCAGCCTTCAGTTTCTGCGGTCCAGTCATTGTAACTTTTTTTTTTCGAACTCTGAATACACTGAATAAGATGAAGCGTTCTAGCAATGAAAACTATCAAAAACGTTCTGACTAGTATATAAAAAAGGAGGGGGGGTGAATTCTTCCCGCGCGAAGAGAGAGAGAGAGAAAGAGAGAGATTGAGATGTAAATAGATAAATTATAGCCAACCATGTATGTAAAACGATTTACATAAATTCATTTACATATTTTGATTAGCAAAATACGTTTAGAAAAATGATATTGTTTAAAAGGGCTAATTCTTCACACCATCTCGTGGAGATTCTTGCCAGATTCTCCACATATAATCATTGTTCAGTAATTAACTTGCATGAGGTGAAATCTTTGTCAAACAGGTAATTCCAATTAAGTTAGGATATATGGTATGTTCTGGATATATATATATATATATATATATATTTCGGGTCGGCAAAAAAAAGGGAGACCTTTTAAATTCTTCATATCTCGACAAATATGGTACATAGAACCATGAAATTTTAGTATGTCAGTACTAGGTAATTTTCTGGTTTGTATGCCATCTTTTAGCATTTAAGCTGAGAAATTGGATTTATGGCGAATATTCCAGAAAAATCTTGCTAATCATAGGTTCAAGTTGATAATTAACGCGATTTTAATTAAGTAAGCCAATTGCAGGAGGTTTAGACAAGCTTCTCAAGAAAATCGATAAAACAGGAGATATCAAAAGAATGTTATGTAGCAGTATTAAATTTGGCTACCGAACACTCCTGATTTAAATCCTGTCGATTACAGCCTTTGGGAAAATTTGTCACAGCGAATTTATCGGTCAAAGTAAGAAATTTCGCTGGTTTACGACAGCTTCTTCTGAAAAAATGGGATGAGCTACCACAAGAACAAATCAATAACACTGGTATGCATCAATTTTGCTGTCAAGGGTTTTGTAAGTGATTCTTATAGAGATTTTCCTGCTGATTTCGAATCTGCAATCCGTTTTTCTCAATCAGCTCAGGTTATCCGGCTATGGCCTCATAAGTAAAATAGAATTTTTCGTGATTTTGTCAAAGCGGAATTGGAACAGTAACATCTATCATCACTTGTTTCACTTGTATAATATCTTTTTTTACTTTTCAGGCATATAGATAAAATATTTCATAATGAATAGAGCGTGTAAAAATGATCCCAATAGATTCTGCTACATATGTGGGACGGTTACCATGCCAAATAACCAGTCCCAAATCACTAAATTTATGAAGACAATGTATAGAGCATACTTTGGAATTAAGCTAGGGGACCAGGACAAAAATTTCGCCCCTCATATGTGCTGCAAGACGTGCATTGAAAATTTGAGAAGATGGAGCAAAGGCAGAGCGAAATCTTTGCCTTTTGGAATTCCCATGATTTGGAGAGAAGGAAAGGATCACGTGACAGATTGCTATTTCTGCATGACAAACCTCCAAGGTGGGCTTATAAATTTATTTTTCTTAAATATTTTGAAATCCTCGTATGAAACTTGACATAATATTCACCATAATGTAATATTCACCATATATAGCATAATATTCACCATAATGGTAATCATACATTTACATATACATATTGTTATAGAAAATACATTTACACATACATATTGTTATACAAGTTACATTTACATATAAAATGATTGTATATTTTCTTTCTTTTTCATTCATATTGTCCCCGAAGGGACAATATGAATGAAAAAGAAAGAAAATATACAGACTCCATCGACCTATTTCATATCTTACAGACCGCAGCCTTCCCTCACGAGCCGCCACTGTCTGAATGCTTCTTCTATTTCATATGCAAGTTTTATATCCATGTTTCTGTGTTTCTATTTTCAGGAGTTAACAAGAAGAATAAACACATTGTTGTATACCCTGACATTCCTTCTGCTATGAGACCTGTACCCCATGGTCCTGGAATTCCAATACCCGACCACCTCAAACCCTGGACTTCGATGATTCTGATGATGAATCAATGACCAATGCCAATGACCAGTCCCAGTCGTATATACCTCAAAATACCGCTTCAAATGAGCCGAGGCCTCTCAACCAGGCCAAACTTAATGATCTTACGAGGGATTTAGGACTTTCCAAATTAGCTGCCGAGATCTTGGGCTCACGACTTCGAGAGGACAACTTGCTGGCTCCGGGAACAACATTCTCCTGGTATAGGAAACGAGAGGAAGAATTCCGCAAGTTTTTTGCAGTGCACGAAAATACCTCTTCCTTAGTGTACTGCTGCAATGTTGAGGGGCTAATCGAATCCTTGGGCCTGCCATATAACGCATCAGAATGGAGGCTATTTATAGACTCGTCTAAACGAAGTTTGAAAGCAGTACTTCTCAACATTGGGAATAGGGTTGCATCAGTCCCTGTAGCACATTCCGTACAACTTACTGAGAGCTACGATAACATGAAAATTTTACTGGATGCTCTCGTATACGACCAACATAACTGGAGGATCTGTGGAGATTTGAAGGTAATACTAATATCATAAGTAAACTATTGCTATTGACTATGTTGTTTTTCCAAACGTTATTTGAGAGCGTATAAGAACACTTAACTTCCCCACAGAAGTGATACAGTCCAATGCATAGATTTTTTTATGTGATAGAACAAATTCTCTAAATTCTTTAAATATTTTCATTTTTTTTCAGATTGTGGCATTTGTATTGGGAATGCAAGGGGGATACACGAAATACCCATGTTTCCTCTGCAAATGGGATAGCCGAGCGGATGGGAAGCACTATGCACAGCGTGACTGGGCATCCAGAGAGAATTTTGAACCTGGGTCGCATAATGTCGTTTCAGTGCCCCTTGTACCACCAACAAAAATTTGCTCCCACCACTTCATATTAAGCTGGGCTTGATGAAAAATTTCATCAAATCAATGAATAAGGAGGGTTCAGCATTCCGATATCTCGAGAGTAAATTTCCTCATGTATCTGATGCTAAACTAAATGCTGGGGTTTTTGATGGTCCTCAAATTCGAACTTTGATCAAGGATACTCAGTTCGAAAACGCAATGACTCCAACTGAGAAGAATGCCTGTGTTGGTTTTCGTCGTCGTCATCGTTGGGCCTAAGCAAGCTACGGCTTGGGATCGTAGCGCATCTATCCGGTATAGGTTAACCTGGATGATGTAGCCATAAGCACTGCCGCTGGTTAAGTACCAACCAGTGATTATCTCACTAGCCGTATTGAGTCCGTTAGGCGAAACTGCGACAGTACCAAGGATGGAAAATATAACCCTTGGATTTCTATTATTTATTTGCAAAATGGACATGGTATTAGATTAAAATAATTATTTGAATATAAATAATTAACTGACAATTGTGATATATAATTAATTATGTTTACATACAATAAAATAATACAGTATACATAAAATTAGTATTAATGTGGTTTACAATTGAATTATGATGGGTAACTAATTTAAAATGAATTTATAGCTATTCCGAAATTCAAGACGGTAAAATTAACATTTATCTTGAAACTAAAATAAGAGTATTCACTACACACTCCCCCACCAGAGAGGAAGTTCAAAGAGTTCCGAACGACACAGATTTCCCCTGGACCTTTTTGGTAGCTACATGTACCTCGCTTAAGGTTGATTCCAAAAACGCAGGCTTAAGACGATCGATAGAAACCTTGTCGACCTTGGAACCGCGCTGGATGAGAAATGATTTGCGCGTACGTCGGAGAACTTCATAGGGCCCGTCATATGGACATTGGAGAGGCCGTTTTGGGACAGGTACACGAACGAAAACGTGGGTGCAAGACTGGAGGGCTGGGGAAACAAAGATGTTCTGTTGGCTAGTCAATCGAGGGGGAACAGGCTGAAGGGACTGCATGTGAGAGGAAAGTGTTTGAGCGAATTCCGTAGGATCACATGACTTATCCCCTGCAGTGAAGTAGCCACCTGGTAGCCGCAGTGTTGTTCCATAGACTAGTTCAGCCGCTGTAGTCTTCAGATCACTCTTAAATGCAGAGCGAATACCAAGCAACACGAGTGGAAGCTTATCCATCCAATGGGAGTCTTCGTGACACATAAGGGATGACTTCAGCTGGCGATGGAAGCGTTCGACGAGGCCGTTAGCTTGCGGATGATACGCACAGGTATGCGCATGTACTGTACCCAACAAGCTGGTAAACTTCTTCCAAAGCGAAGACTCAAATTGGCGACCTTGGTCAGTGATGACTTTTGTCGGCAATCCAAATCTTGATACCCATCCATGAAGAAAGGCTCTTGCAACAGTGTCCGCTTGGATATCAGGAAGTGGGATGGCTTCAGGCCATCTGGAAAAGCGGTCGAGACAGGTGAGCAGATAACGTTGGCCTTGAATCACTGGAAGAGGGCCAACAATGTCTACATGAATTACCTCAAATCGCTGGGATGGGGGCGGAAATGCGTCAAAGGGGGACCTGGTGTGCCTTTGGACTTTGGCACGCTGGCAGGCAAGGCACGTTTTGGTCCAATGTTTGACATCCTTCCGCATCGAGGGCCAAACAAAGCGAGAGGTAACCAGGTGTTGCGAAGCACGGATACCAGGATGGGAGGGCTTATGAAGATCCGTGAAGACTGCTTGTCTGTGACATGGAGGGACATAAGGGCGAATAGCAGCTGTTGATACGTCGCAATAGAGGGGCACAGACAATCCTGGCATACTCATTTTCTTGAGGGAAAGTGAGTGAGGGGAGTCTTCTCTGAGCAGGTCTTGTAGTTCCGTATCCTTATCTTGATCCTGTGCAATAGCATTCCACAGTGTAGAGCTGAGGGTAACAGAAGTAATCTCTATTCTTGAAAGTGCATCCGCTGGAGTGTTCAAGACACCTTTGATGTGGCGGATATCTGTGGTAAATTGCGAGATATAATCGAGTTGCCTGATGACTCTGGGAGAGTGGTTACAGCTGTTTTTATTGAAGACAGTGACCAAAGGTTTGTGATCGGTAAAAACACAAAACTCTCGGCCTTCAAGGAAATGTTGAAAATGCTTCACGTTTAAGTAAATAGCAAGAAGTTCACGTCCGAAAGCACTATAACGCGTTTGGGCTGGCTGCAGCTTTTTCGAGTAAAACGCGATGGGTGCTTGTTGACCGTTAATGGTTTGTTCCAACACCCCACCGATCGCAACATCTGATGCATCGACCGTCAGAGTTAGGGGGGCATCACTGATAGGAAATGACAGAGACAATGCACTATTGATAGCATTTTTGGCATTGTCGAACGCCTGTAAACTATCGCTACACCATACCAATTTCGTTACCTTGCGTTTGTGTGTGATCATAGCGTGTAGAGGAGCAAGAACACTGGCACAGTTTTTAATGAACTTGTGGTAATAATATACCAAACCTAGAAACCGACGTAACTCACGCTGATTATTTGGCATAGGGTAATTTTTTATCACTTCACACTTGTCCTGAAGGGGGGTAATTCCGTGCTGCGAAATCGTGTGACCAAGAAATTCCAAGGTTGGCTGTGCAAACACACACTTAGATGCATTAATAGTAACACCGTATTGTTCTAAGCGTTGAAAGAGGAGTGAAAGATGTTCCTTATGTTCCTCTTCCGTTGAGCTGGCCACAAGCAAATCATCGATGTAGGCATAAACAAAGTATAAGCCTCTGGTGACCTCATCTATAAACCTCTGAAAGGTTTGCGCAGCATTCCGTAGCCCGAACGGCATCTTCACAAATTCGAAAAACCCAAATGGTGTACAAACTGCAGTCTTGGGAATATCCGAAGGCTCTACGGGAATGTGGTGGAAAGCCTTAACGAGGTCTATTTTACTGAAGATAGATTTGCCGTGGAGAAGAGAAGTAAAGTCTTGGACATTTGGTACCGGATATCGGTCCGGGATGGTTGTCGAATTCAAAAACCGGTAATCCCCACATGGTCTCCAGTCTCCTGACTTCTTCTGGACCAGGTGTAGGGGAGAGGACCAACTGCTTTTGGAAGGTCTTATTATCCCAAGATCTATCATAAGCTGGAATTCCGATTTGGCAGCTTTCAGTTTGTCCGGGGCAAGACGTCTGGGTTTTGCAAACACAGGGGGACCTTTTGTTGTAATGTGATGGGTAATGGTGTGCTTAATGGTATCACCCATCTGCATCGGTTGAAGAATTCCTGGATATCGCTGGAAAAGGCACTGGTACATGGAATTAGGGGGAACGAGGGAAAGTGCAGAGTTCGAGGCGTCCGGAAGGGCAACCTGTTTGGCAAGAACAGAAAGCAGTGTGGCCTGGTCGCATAAGCGTCGCTTGTCAAGATCCACCAGGAGTTTGAAATGCTGGAGGAAGTCAGCGCCGATTATGGGATGCTGCACTTGAGCACAGATGAAAATCCACTTGAAGGATCGGTGAAGGCCCAAGTTTAGTTCACGCGACTGAGTACCGTACGTGGGTATGCGTGAACCGTTAGCAGCGTATAGAGGCGGAGATTCCGAGTGCGTATGACCAGATTTTTGAGGGAATACACTGACTGACGCTCCGGTATCGACCAAGAAATTGACACCAGAGTTCCTGTCCTTTATGAATAACAGGTTGGCAGTGCGAGTACTAGACGCCATTAGGACTCGCTGCTGGGGTTTTCCGACGAAAAATTGCAAGGGGAGATGCATTTCCTAGCCTTCTTTCCAAATTTAGAGTGGTAGAAGCAGATCTTCCCGGAACTCGAACGATGCCTCTTCGTAAATCTTGACCGAGAATGGCTTCTTTGCGGTTGATTTTGTAGCAAAGAACAAACGTGGTTGAGTTGTTGACTTAACTCTTCCACTTTCAACTCCAGTTCCGATTGTGTGTTCACGTTGTTGACCGGAGCTGTGTCAATCTCCACTACTTTGTCGGCAGTTTCTGCTAGTTTATCAACTGGAGTAGCAGGATCCATAGTGGCCAAGACACGCTGAGCTGATGGAGGAAGTTTCTGCAAGAACAACTGTCTAAAGATGTCCTTATCGAAGGTTTGTGCGCGTTCGCCTAGAGCGCACTGCATAGCCCTCAGCATTTGAGTGGGCTTACGGTCTCCAAGTTCTTCTTTTGAGATTAACTGATGTAGTTTTCACGCTCGGAGACAGTGGTGCGGCACAGGATGGCAGACTTCAGATCGTTGTATGGGTCCTCACTCGGGAAGTAGACACGATGACGTCACGGACTTCAGAGATGATGCTCGCTGGTAGAGAGGACAAAACATGATCGTATTTTGTCCTGCTAGCGGTGATCCTTCCCAAGTTGAATTGTGATTCCACTTGGTGGAACCAAATAAATGGATCACCCGGCCAGAAGACGGGGAGCTTTACGCTCAAGTGGGAGATGGCACCAGCGTCGTCAGGCATCTTCTCCTATGCTTGCTGACGTACAAGCAAGACGACAAGTTACCAACGAAGGAGTGGAGGTTGAGACGAGCGCAGGCACAGAGCGCACGGGCAGGGGTGAGGGGCAGAGGGCACGAGCGACGTTACAGTCTGGTCCTAGTCGCTCGGGTGAAGGGGGTGATGGGCACGAACGACGTTAGTCTAGTCCTAGTCGTTCGGGTAAAAGGGGGAATCCAACTCCGGGGTCACCAATTGTTGGTTTTCGTCGTCGTCGTCGTTGGGCCTAGGCAAGCTACGGTTTGGGACCGTAGCGCATCTATCCGGTATAGGTTAACCTGGATGATGTAGCCATAAGCACTGCCGCTGGTTAAGTGCCAACCAGTGATTATCTCACTAACCGTATTGAGTCCGTTAGGCGAAACTGCGACAGTACCAAGGATGGAAAATATAACCCTTGGATTTCTATTATTTATTTGCAAAATGGACATGGTATTAGATTAAAATAATTATTTGAATATAAATAATTAACTGACAATTGTGATATATAATTAATTATGTTTACATACAATAAAATAATACAGTATACATAAAATTAGTATTAATGTGGTTTACAATTGAATTATGATGGGTAACTAATTTAAAATGAATTTATAGCTATTCCGAAATTCAAGACGGTAAAATTAACATTTATCTTGAAACTAAAATAAGAGTATTCACTACACCTGGCAGGCATTCAAATCAGTTGTCACTGATTTTCTTGGCAAGCGTAGAAGTCCAGAATACGAGTCTGTTGTCGAAAACTTGATGGAAGCTTTCAAAGCTCATGGGTCGCGCATGTCCATAAAAATGCACTTTTTGTGGTCCCACTTGGACTATTTTCCTGAAAATTGCGGGGATTATAGTGAGGAACAGTGTGAACGATTTCACCAAGATATCAAAATAATGGAAGAGAGGTATCAGGGAAACTGGGATATCAATATGCTGGCGGACTATTGCTGGTGTTTGAAGCGAGACGTGCCCGAAGAAAAACACAGACGGAAAGCCAAAAATACTTCATTCCTTCCTCAATAAACTTTTTTCCATATTCATTGTACGAATAAAAGTATTTATTCACACAATGTTTTCATTTTTCACGAGTGTTCTTATAATATTATTCGTATCTACAGTGTTTAAGCTAAAAAAATCAATAAATTTGGGGATAAAATTGGACTTATAATAAATGCCCAATAGAGAAAAAACCTGACCTGATTGAGGAAAACCAATGTCATTTTCGAATTCAGCATGGTCGAATTATATAATATGAGTTGAAAAAACCCTCACAGCAGACAAAAAAATTTCATATGCATACCAGTGTAATCAATAAAGCCATAGATAAGTTCCGTTCTAGACTGAAAAAGGTTGTAGAAGTTCGTGGTAAACATATCGAGCAGTTTTTTTAACATGAATGTAGCACCATATGAGTATTTTGTAACTTTTTATCTGCACATACAATGCAGTAGTAGTGTAAATGGAGAATTTCCAGTGGCATAAAGAAATGTTCAATGAATCTATAATTTTCATTAGTTTTCTTTGAAATCTGCTCACCGTATAGGAAATTTACTTAGTTTTGGGGTGTGAAAAAAATATAGAAATCTGACTATATCTGGATTTTACAGCCAAAGTTCGAGGTCCATTTTTTTTTGCCGACCCGATATATATATATATATATATATATATATATATATATATATATATATATATATATATAGCGGCAATAGGCAGAATTAGGCAGTAAGCTTAATGGCTAGGAAATAAGTAAATGACTAGGCATTAGGACTAATGCCTTACTACACCACGGGAATTAGCGTAATGTGTGGGAATTAACCTTAATTCCTATAACTATGGAATCGTCATTACGTTTAATGCCTACACGATGTAACAGAACACGGTGTAACAGACGATAAAACAAACAAATAATATTTAAAAAATAACAGTTTTATGCTATTTGTTTTCACAAGGACTTGAATTGTGGCATATGCTGTTGCAAAGGTGTCCTTGTTTCTTACACTTGCATTTGTTTAACTTGCGTTTTGTCACACACTGGCATCGCAAGAAGCCCTGTCCTCCCGAATTCGGCTGTTGATTTTCAGCTTCTTTGATGCTGACAGTCATGTCACATCTAGTATCATTTTCGGTCAGTAGGTTTTTCTTGCAGACGCTCATTTCGTTGATTTCATACATGCCCTTCAGTGTTCCGTACCTGGTACCTATCGTGCTTCTGCCACTATCTTTCACCTGCAATATAAATTATTTATATCTAGATTTGTGACCAGTAGAAATATAAATAATAACTTTGATGGAAAGGGAAAATGCTTACCTCTACTATCCTGCCAAAAATATTCTTGCTGTCCCCTTTTCCTCTATCATACAATAGCACAGGAATAGCTACAGTCTGTCTAACTTCTGGAGTACCTAAGGCCTTCTTGCTCCTCCTCACCATAGAACTAGCTTGCTTCTCTTGGTTTTCTTTTGCCCGAGAACGATGGTGCATTCGAGTTTGATCGTCAGCACAATTAAGACACAAAACCTTGCTGCCATAACCCTCCTGGTCATCATGAACTTGTCCACAAATAGTATGGACTGAGGACATACATTTTACACAGGAATGGGCATCAGAAGTCTCTTTATCGCATACTACGCGACAAATCTCTTCTATCTGCAAAGCACATGGTAATTAATGGCATATACACATTTAAAGATTTAGAATATACAACCATTTTTTAATAATATATCTGTC
This sequence comes from Bathynomus jamesi, assembly GCA_023014485.1. Lineage (NCBI taxonomy): Eukaryota > Metazoa > Arthropoda > Malacostraca > Isopoda > Cirolanidae > Bathynomus > Bathynomus jamesi. Next base: position 319,557 of record JAJOZX010005209.1, read on the forward strand.
TAAAATAATAATATATATGTCTGAAATATTTTTTAATGATATATATGTCTAAAAATAAGTAAAAGATAGTCAGCTACCTGCGTCCGAACATCTTGTGGCTTCTGTTCATCAACGAGTTGCTGAGGGTCCTTATGATCGGTTTCCTCTTCTGATGAGGCGACGTCAGTTTCCTTCGTCAATCTATCAAGTTCTTCTTCCATCTCCAGAGTAGATAAGACCTCCTTTGGTATAGAAGCATTAGACGATAGTCCAACTGTCGCTGATTTTCCAAATAAAGCTTCATATGGTGATCATCCTATCCCTCTATTTAGGGATGAGTTTTTCTGCAACTGCAGGAATTTGAGACCAATTGACTATTATGGCTATTGTTATATCTCATCCAAGCTGTGAACATATCATGATTATCTGCGTGTGAACGTTCCACACTGCCTTGAGATTGGAGGTGACGTGGTTTTTCCATGTACAATAATGAGGTCCTGCCATATTAATTTTAGCTCATTCACTACTGATGCTGTGAATTCTCTCCCATTGTCACTCTGAAGGAGATATGGAGCTCCGATGAGAGTGAACACATCAACGAGACGAAAAGCAACTTCTGAAGCACGTTTTGATGTTAATGCATTCAAAATACAAAACTTAGTAAGATGGTCTTGATAAACCAAAATAAATTTAAAATCACCACCTCTGTTCGATTGAAAATCTAATAAATCTACTTGACCGCGACTGTTGAATTCTTTTGACATGATTGGTCGCACAACAACACCTTTAGAAATGTCCTTTCTTCATGCTGCAAGTCTACAATATGACAAAAACAATTCAATGCTGTCTCTTGATACATTTGCAAAACCTTCTTGCAGTTTTCGAATCATCCTATCTCTTCCCCCATGTCCAGTTTCTTTGTGCGCCTTTTCAAGCACCCCAAACAGTTCTACCAAAAACATAAATAATTTAAATGTAGCTTCAGATGGTTGAGGGACTTTCGTGATCAACCGTTTCATACCTCCAACAGTCAGTATATTGTACCGTTCAAAATTGTAGTAACCAGCCGCTGTTCTCTTTTCTTTCTGTTTGGAAGCTTTTAGATTTCTTATGTTAAAATAGTTATCCCTGTTGTAAATATTTCTTGTTTTGCCTGAATTAAATCTTGTCATTATTTGTTTGTAAAATAATTGTTCTTGCTGCCCTATTGTCCAGGCGCAAATCACGATGAAGTCTAAAAAATAGAAAAAAATCATATATAAAATTAGATATATAACCTTAAAAAAAATAAAAAAGGAAAAAATCATATATAAAATTATCAAAGGGAAACATTAAAATTAAAATTATAATGATACAAAAATAAAGCTAAGACAAAACAAAAAACGGCGCTGCTTACCTGAGAAAAGTTTCTGGAAGACTAACTTTTCCAGCGGCCAAGACTTAAAATTGCCATTCTCTTGTAGATAATATCGCCAAATTTTGGAGAATTTATCAAAACTTAATTAATTTTTTTTAATTCATGGAGATTAATTATCTACAATCTTAATGCCTAGGCAATAAGTCAAATATTATATATGAAAATTTAGGAAATAAGCTTAATGCCTGCTTTTTTAGGCATTAGTCCTAATGCCGTCATTTACTTATTGCCTAGTCATTAAGCTTATTGCCTAATTCTTGCTGTTGCCGCTAACATATATATATATATATATATATATATATATATATATATGAGAGAGAACTGTGATTTACGCAAATAACTATAGATAAAGTTATTAGGCAGGAACTGTGTCTTCATAGATCTGACAACTTTTCCATCATCTGATGGGTTTAAAGGCAGTAATATAAAATAAACTTATAGTAAATTCTAGCCACCCATCTATCTAAAACGATTTACATAAATTTTATTAACATATTTTGATTAGCAAAATACGTTTACAAAAACAATATTGGTTTAATCACCTCTTTGGCAACTCTCAGTCCAGATGATGAGTTTGTCAGATTTGGCTGGTAAAAACTTTCATTTATTATTCTACACATGATTCGTGTTGATACCTACTAAAGAATGTATTTATATATATTTTTCCTGTATATATTTGCCTTATATATATATATGTGTATTTATTTCTGAAATTAATTGACTGCTGCTCACCGACTTTTTATATATTGTGAAACACAGGATCCGTCAAAAAATAGGATATATTTTTATAAAAAATTAATAAGTTAACCCTAAAACTAAAATCTAGTTTTATTTTAAAATTATATTAATATTTTTTATAATAAGATTTCAAGATATATTTGCATATTAAGGCAAAAATTTTGTTTTTGCTTTAAATTTGGTTTACCGTGTTTCAGTTTTTGTTTGAAAGAGCACCTAGCTGACAATACATGGTCTCGTGGTGGTGGTTTCGGCCACGAGAAGTTCAATAGCTTTGACTACTGACCGTGCCGTTTTTTGAGACCTTACTGCTCTATTATGGCATCATAAACGTATTTTAATACGTTAATAAGATTGTCTTTGTCGTATTTTGAGACAATATTGGTCTATCAGGCGTTGGTAAGTAAGATCTGGTTGGTCAGTAAAAGCCGTAGGTAAGCAATTTTGGTTTATCAGGTGTTGGTAAGTAAGATCTGGTTGGTAAGTAAAGGCCGTAGGTAAGTTGGCTATGTAATACGTTACTGACAAACGTACATTTATACACACCCACATACATTTCATATACATTTGTGGGCCTGAGCCGCCTTAGGATAGGATACCCCTTGGAGTTCACAGCGATGGTAATTCACAATTATATGCACGTAAATAACTGTGTACGCCCTGTATGACTGGCTGTGAGGTGAACGGTTGTCTTCTAAGCCTGATCGCTGTGATGCTGAAGACACCATAATGCGATGCTCCATGGCTACGAACGGATGGATCTTCTCTCTCTCTTTGTCTTTATGCTACCCACACACCCACATGCATATATACAGTATACATTTTTGTGGGCCTGAGCCGTCTTATGTTAGGATACCCTTTGGAGTTCATATAAAACTCATATATATAAAAGAAGCTTTTCTATAGATGCATACACACCCACATACATATATATCGGGTGGGCCAAAAAAAAGACCTCGAACTTTGGCTGTAAAATCCAAAGTTATAGTCAGATTTCAATATTTTTTCACACCCCACAACTAAGTAAATTTCCTATACGGTGAGCGGATTTCAAAGAAAACTAATGAAAATTATAGATTTATTGAACATTTCTTTATGCCACTGGAAATTCTCCATTTACACTACTACTGCATTGTATGTGCAGATAAAAAGTTACAAAATACTCACATATGGTGCTACCTTCATGTTAAAAAAACTGCTCAATGTGTTTACCACGAACTTCTACAACCTTTTTCAGTCTAGGACGGAACTCATCTATGGCTTTATTGATTATTGATTTGTTCTTTTGGTAGCCCATCCCATTTTCCAAAAGAAGCTGTCGTAAGTCAGCGACATTTCTTACTTTGACCCGATAAATTCTCTGTGACAAATTTTCCCAAAGGCTGTAATCGACAGGATTTAAATCAGGACTGTTTGGTGGCCAAATTTAATACCGCTACGTGGCTTTCTTTTGATATCTCCTGTTTTATCGATTTTCTTGAGAAGCTTGTCCAAACCTCCCGCAGTTGGCTTACGTTAATTAAAATCGCTTTAATTATAATTATCAACATGAACCTATGATTAGCAAGATTTTTCTGGAATATTCGCCATAAATCTAGTTTCTCAGCTAAAATGCTAAAAGACTGCCTACTTACCATAAAATTACCTAGTACTAGCATACTCAAATTTCATGGTTCTATGTACCGTATTTGCCGAGATATGAAGGATTTAAAAGGTCTCCCTTTTTTTTTGCCGACCTGTATATATATATATATATATATATATATATATATATATATATTTTGGGCCTGAGCAGCTAGGTTACGTTACCTCTTGGAGATCACACACACACACACACACATATATATATATATAATTTTGGTGGTAAAACTCTCATCATGCTGCATGCAATGTTGCAATGCACTTGCACTCTCCCATTTTGCGAGCATACTACTCGAACCACGGGTTGCCATGGGGCGCTACATCATCTGAACACGGAAGATGGTCACCCATCCAAATACTACCCAGACCCAGTGTCGCTTGATTTCGCTGATCGACCGAAAGCGGAGTCGTGACCACAATGAAGCAATGAAACAAGCGATATAATGAAGACATCAAAGAAATGAACGAAGCGAGACTTCTTTCGCGCTAACGAAAAACTGAACCTTTCTTTATTCTCTTTGAAGTTAGTTTCTTTCTCCTTTGTTAAATAATGAAGCAGTTTTTATAATGTTAATAATGTAGAAATGATGTTCGACTTTGTCCGACATCGGATTCACTGGGTTACATATTACTGTTTGGATGTTTGATGTTTTCTATATATATACGGTGATAAATTACGCACAAATGTTAAGATTTAATCAGACGATTATCTGATCAACTCTCAAGATTAAATGACACACACACACACACACACACATATATATATATATATATATATATATATATATATATAGAGAGAGAGAGAGAGAGAGAGAGAGAGAGAGAGAGAAATCCCAATAAAGAACACTGATAATTCCTTTAAGACTGTGAGACTGAATTATATGGAGGAATTTTCATTGAAATTCGATCTCGTTTCTAAATTGGGTATTTATTTCAGTTTCTTCTTATCATGGGAATGTAATTTTATATTTTTATATAATATATAATAATATAGGTATGGCATTTTATTAACATTTTTTTAAATATTTTTGTTGCTATGTATTCCACTGTATATAGGAAAACTGAAGATTAAGATTGGACCTACAGTATGTACCCTAGGGTTATAACATTTTTATAACCTCATGTTCCTGTATCATAAATCGATGAACATTTGCCCCCTGACAATGAAAATAACAGTTTTGTCGATATATTTTGAAAAAACTTCACCCCAAAATAAAAAATAAAAAATTAATAAAATAATAAATAGAAATTTGCATGTTTATTTCACAATTATTATACATAAACATATATTATATTATACAACATTATACCTATACAATACATATTAATTATACAAATACAATATTATACATTTACTCTATTATTGTTTTACTTATTGCTTAAAATACTAATATACTAATAATACTAATATACTATATTTGCTTTCGGGGTGACATTTTTTTTTAATGCTGAGGAATTAGGCCCTTTTTTATTGTTTTCAAGCAAAAGTTCATCGATTGATGATACAGGAAACAATATTTATGACAAAAAATTAAAAAGTCATAACCCTAAATTTGTACCCATTTCATTGACAGGATATTCCGTTCATACTCTACAATAAACTAATTTTACCTAACCGAACCTAATCTAATCATAATCTGATCTAATTCTAACCTAACTTAATCTAAGCCTAGCCAAACCTAACCTAACCTACGTATATGGTAATTACTTGGTGATTAAATTTTGTATTTAGAGAATGTCATTAGCCCGTTCTGTTTTGAGGTTACGACGATGGTGAAACAGATTATACACAAAAAAAAAACAATAATTGGTTAAAACAACCAAAATACACGGTTGAATATCTGAACGCCAATCTAAATAATTTATTCAGCTATGGAATGGATATGTTAACATAATTATTTTCAAGTAATAAAATTAAATAGTTGAATTTGGGTTATCTCTAACATAACTTAATTGTTTCAACTAATTTTATTTGTGTAATATCTTTCTTACGTCAGTATCGACGATTTCGTAAATCGAAACTTATTAGTGTCCTTCCTTTAATGGGTCATTAAGAAACCGTGATTTGTGGAACGTGAAACAGTCACGAACACTTAATTCACTGTTTGGGATAAGTTAAAACCAATGTAAATGAATATTATGGAAAGGAATTTAAAAGCGAAAACATTACTCACTTTGTGAGTTAAATTAAACTTAAACCGTCTAAAAAGTGCCAAAAAGTTATAAAAATTAAGGTTCTCTCTTAAATTAATATGTATATAAAATAATTAATGCGCCTCGGTGGTGGGTGGAGTGGTTAGCGTCGCTGACTACGAATCCATCGGACCCGGGATCGAGACCAGGTGACGGCAGGCGGCGCGCGGCAAACCCAGCTGTTTATCCTTCCATACATTAAAAAGAATTGGTTGGTAGATAAATGGGTACCCTGGGTAGCCTAGTGGTTAAGACAATGGGCTGCTGGTGGGGCGTGGTTCGGATTCCACATTAAACTATAGGTCTAAGGTGGAGTGAAAAGCTTGACCTAAGTCAGTGAACGAAGCAAAACCAAGGTTAACCAAAGCAAGGTGTGTGTGTGTATATAATTGGAATATTCTTCTGTCCTCATAGCTTGGCGTGAGCGCTGTCTGTCTCTTCGAATTAGATAAAGATTTACTTTTCTCTATTTTATTCCTTGTGAAAAGCCGATTTCTCACTAGAAGTGTTGATGACGCATCTTCCGAATTTCCATCTTCTGACATCGTGAATTACATCTCTTTCAGAGCCTTTAAAAGCCGTCTGGAATGACGCGTTTGGTCCTCCGTGTATGAGCAAATCCACGCAGCCAATATATTACTTGACATCGAATATTGGTCCGCGAATCTCCCCCTTCATTCTTTTGTCTTACTCTGTTTTCCTGAAATGAGGTATTATTTCATGTAACGATCACTCCAGTAACGTAAAAATCGAAAAATCGGCTGGTTGGCTTTATGACGATGTTTAGACTTCTTTACTGGTCGTATATTGCCACTTTAGCGGGTGAGCTTCATATAGTCTATAAAAGTATCTTAAAAACATTGAAAGTGACTATCTACCCAACGTATAATTAAGCATATCCTCTCCTGTATATGGAGGGAGTTTAAGGGCCCATATTTTCTACCACAATAATGGCCCAAACCGCCACTTCTCAAAGGACGCGGTACACCTCTGCCTATATAATGAGCGTAAAGCCATTTCTTAGCCTTAGTTCGTGCATATTTCTTCTTCTGCTCGTATATCTCGAGGCACGCTTCCGAACAGATGACTTCTCCGGTGACACAACATGATAAACTAAATTTGGGAGAGAAAATTAAGGCATTAACTTGCACTAAAGTTAATATTAGTTCTCCGGCATACTTTGCGACCTCATTTATTAACAAACTTTGATAGAGTTTATATCATAAATTAGTTCAATTCAAGCCATCCTGCGTTGGATTCTTTTAAAAAGTCGAAACTTACGATGCTTCAGTTTCCAACGTTAATTATGTAAACCATTTAATCTTTGCTGAAGATAAAGTTCAATCTCTTCGAAATGGTCAAAACACTAGTCTATTAGTTTTAGTCATATTCGTATATGAGTAATAACTAAGAATTACATCAACATATTTCATAACACAGTCTGTTGAAACCATACAATATATACAGTGTATGACCATGCACACAAAAGTATTGTGTGTTCTTTCAGGTGTTAAAATACCCACCAGGTTCTATGAACTTTTACCTTGTCGCCGCGTAGTGACAAAAGTAAATAGACATCTTCGGTTTTTCCATGGTTTTTTATTTGATAATGAAAGTCAATAAATAATAAGAGATTTATTGAATATTTAGAATGGTGTTGCTTTCCCCTTTGTATTACATAAAGCTGACACACATTCTGGCAATTCATTGATGAAATTTGCCATGTGTTCTTGAGGACAATCATCGTTTTGTCTATTTACTTCTGTATACCTTTGATTAGCTTCCGCCCGAATTGTTCATTCCGACGAAGGTCAAGCTTTGCACTCCACCTTAGATGTACAGTTTAACGTGGAATCCGAACCACGCCCCACCAGCAGCCCAGCGTCTTAACCACTAGGCCACCCAGGTTACCCATTTATCTACCAACCACTTTCTTTTATTGTGTGAAAGGATGAACAGCTGGGTTTGCTGCGCGCCGGATGCCGTCACCGGGTCTCGAACCCGGGGCCGATGGATTGGTAGTCAGCGACGCTAACCACTACACCACCGAGGCGCATTATAAAATATGATGAGATTGGTATGTTTTTCCTCTGCTCTTTCTGTTTGTTTTTCAATGTATTTATTATATCTAAATTCAATTTCAATATGAGAAATAAATATTGAAAAAAACATTTTTTTTCAAAAGCACAAAGGTTTTTTTTTTAAGCACATGCATGTAAACTCTCTCTCTCTCTCTCTCTCTCTCTCTCTCTCTCTCTCTCTCTCTCTCTCTCTCTATATATAATATATATATATATATATATATATATATATACAGGGTGATCGAAAAGTCTCTCCGCAGTAGTAATAAGATATTTACTACTAATAAGATATTTACTATTTACTACGTCTGGGTTGCGATTTCAAGACAGCGTATCATTGGTCCAATATTTTTTTCTGAAACCATCAATTCAGAGCGTTACTGTGAGCAAATTTTATACTCATTTATTGGCCAGTTGAACGAAAACGAACTCCAAAATGCATACTTTCAGCAAGACAGTGTTACAGCACACACAGCTCGTTATTCCATGCAATTATTGGAAGATGTCTTCGGAGAGCGCATAATTTCAAGAGGAATTTGGCTTCCCCGTTCACCTGGCCTCACGTCTGTTGATTTTTACTTTTGGGGGGCCGCTAAGAGTAGTGTTTATAAAAATAATCCAAAAACTATTGATGAATTACAAACGGAGATCTGAACTTACGTGCAGTCTATTTCAGCTGAAACATTACACACAGTATTTGCTAATAAAGTAAGAAGGATCCGGCTATGTCGAGAAAACGGTGGAAAACACTTCCAGCACTTACTCTAAACAGGTAACAATGATATTTCATTACATTTATAGAATTCTTATATCTAATTATGTAAAATTTCAATAAAGTAAATATCTTATTACTACTGCGGAGAGACTTTTCGATCACCCTATATTAGATTGGTTCAAGCTTATAAGGGCAATTTGGGAATGCAATTTTTACATTCTCTTACCCCAGGAGAATGCTAAGCAGGTTGACAACAAGCCATTAACCAAGTTTGAGCGAAATCAGACGATATTTAATAGTGCCGCCTGGATGCCAAAATTTGTGTTGCAAATTAAGATCACGAAAATTCGGGCATTTGTAATAGATATATTTTGTAAGTTAAAATGCATAAAAAATTTTACAGAACAACTTTCCACACCACCCAGGAGGTAGTTGCTCGGCGCGTTTTTTACTTTACTTTGAACGAAGTCCCTCAATCATGGTCAATTTCTTTGCATCAGGGAACTGTTGTTGGTGTCTCTTCACAACTTGTAAGTAAGAGGTACTGAACCTGATCTTCGTTCTTTGTTAGATGATTGCTAAAGTTCTGAATCAGTGCTACAGCCCTCTCCGCGTTGTCATTTACGACATTCATTGTCTTAACGTAATTACTAGCGATCTGGTAGTCGTCTGTGCTACTCCACTCCGCTGGGTCGACTTCAAGAAAAACTGACGGTAGTGATAGTTTATCAAAGAACTGGCGAGTAACGCTAGTGACGAAACTGGCTAGAGTTTTTTTCCTGCAGATCGGATAGTGTGTGATCCAGGGTTATTCGCTTAGGTTTTACAGAACCCTTGGCATTTAATGCTTGAACCATTTCTCGCTTCACTTCCAGTGACGCGCCATCATCATAAAAAGAAAGTGCAATGAGCTCCTCACTTAAATACCATAGATGACGGCAGAGCGCTTTAGATGCAGCTACTGAGATTTCTTTATCCTCATAGATTTTTAGTTGTTTGAGAAGTGCCAAATCGTTTCTAGGAGCGGAACAGGCGAGAGGAGCCGCAAACCAGGCAGGTGTGTAGTGGCGCATGGCATACATTGCAAAATGTTTCATCCCAGTTTGCTCGTATGCAGTCATTTTAAATTGCGAGCTAAAAAGAACTATCTTAATGGCATATATAACTCGCGCCATCCATCTTGCGCGGCGTAGAGCTCCTGGTTGCTGAAATCTTACGCCACGGGGTGGAACATCGACCATGTAAATTACTGTCAACTCAAGAAGTTCCCTATAATCTGCTCGTGGTTGGATTTTGTCAAGATGATGTTTGCAGATGGTGACAATCTCTTCTTTCTCTGGTATATCGATATCTACTATATTGAAACGCTCCTTATCTATCGCCGCCCAGGACTTCTTGAAGCGTTGGAATAATATAAAATCTGGTCCAGTGGTGGTACCGTAACACTTATCGAAGACGGATGATACCAGTGTTGCTAGCAGTTGTATCGAAACACATGGCCTGCACACGACCGCGCAAATCCCAATCATCTAAGCATTCTATTACAGCTGTTGCAATTTGTTCACCTGTTCCGGAAACTAGCCTAGGCACTGCCAGAAGCTTAGACATTCCTCCCCCAGAAACAATAACAGGTAGTCTTTCTGTAGTATCATTTCCTGTGAGATCTGGAACTAATTTACCATCCCAATGAACAGTAAGAGGAATATCAACATTAAAGGACTGCTTAATATCGTCAGCAATCTTTTTGCGGATTTCAATCCTTCTTCTACGTATTGTACTTCTGCTCAGAACGATATCGTCAACATCATGTCCAAGAGAAGTAGCAGCAGCTGACAGTGCGACAACAGCATTGCGATCACTCATTTTTGTTCGGTCCAATGCCATAGACAAGTCAGGTGATACGATGTGTTTACCTCTACTGGACCATCTCATTTATGCAAAGGTTGAGGGATATATGACATACTCGGTTCTTCTTCGCTGCTGCTGCTGCGACTACTATAAGCAACAGCTACGCCCATTTTCTTTTGGTTTGCCTCTGCTTCTGCCAACCTTTCATTTGCTTCTACTCTCTGACGTTTCTGGAAATCTTGACGTGCTAGCTTTTCGTCCACATTGCCCATGTAGCCTCTCCTTCCTTTCTCTCGCTGAGCATGTAGGAATGATTTATCTTCATCTATTGACATCATCTGCAAAGCATTTGCATGGGCAATATCGAAAAGATCATCTAAACATTTTTGAAAAGAAGTTTCTTTTTCTATTTGAGTCTTTGTACGCTTAGATTTTGATTTTTGAAGTGCTCTGAAACTATCGTACATTTTCTGAATCTTTGGCAGTGCATTGTATTCAGCTATAGTAGGTATTCTGGACATTTCCCAAAATTTTAGGACCTCACAAAACGCAAGTTTGGATGGCTCCTTCAAGGTCTTCTTATTCTTTGTTAGCTTGAAAACACGACGTAGCACATCTCCATTTGAAAGGAAGTTTCCTTCCGCCAATCGAATCAATTGGCTGACCAAGTAGCCATATTTCTGTTCTATTTCTTGTCATTGATGAGCTCGACAAAATAAACAATTATTTAACTGTAATTAGATGAATGAAAGAGTGGTAACCACACAATGAAGGACACAATGGTACAACAACCTCAACTTCGCTTGCGTCTAAGATCAAACTGAGTCAGGTCTACCGCGTGATAATACCCTCACCCCCAACACCTACACATGGATCAGTATGACCGTATTACTGAATTGATTAGGCCTGAGTCTCCAGTATAGCGTGGGAAAGTAATGAAACTGCATTTGTAGGCAACCTGCGACCTCAAGCGTAAATTGAGTTCTTTACTAATTATGACAATAATTTTGGGTGGGGTGGCGACACCACTCATAATATTTCTAATTAGTTCAAATTTCTGTGGTGGCCTTTCCTTAACAGTGTTAACAATATTAAAGGGTAATACATCATAATTTCAAAAAAATATTTTTTTGGACCAGTCTAATATATACCATATATATATATATATGTGTATATATATATATATATATATATATATATATATATATAGAGAGAGAGAGAGAGAGAGAGAGAGAAGAGAGAGAGTTACAAGGTGTTACAAGGCCAAGAGGAAGCCTCAAAGACCTTTCGGTCCACTCTGGGAGGTTCCTGTTATTAAAAGTTTATTTTTCTTTCAACTATCCTAGCAGTAGTAGAAAACTGGATAGAAAAGTAGAAGGCTCTCTCCCCACCCTCCGCTCCCTCCCTGCCAGAGGCAGGTACGGAAAAAGGTTGAAGAAAATACCTTCACCCTGGAAAAGTAGCCAAGGAAATTTTACAGGAAAGTGGAGAATATATAAATAGCTCTATATTTAGCTTGCTCACAGAAACACCGTGCAAGCGAACTCCTGCAGAGTTTTCTTATGTTTTAATCTTAAACTATGAGAGTATTCAGTACTTTGTCTAGCCTATTTTTAAACACATTTACACTTTGACTGGAAACAACCTCTGAGGGAAGTTGGTTCCAGATATTAACTATTTTATAGGAAAGAAATTTCCGCAGACAGAGGTCCTAAATGTCTTTAGTTCCAGTTTAAACCCATTATTTCTTGTCGGATTGGCATTAAGTGAGAATAAGTGTCTGTAATCTACCCTGTCTATTCCTTTGAGCATCTTGAAGACTTGAATATGCTGACCCCGCAACCTCCTCGTCTCTAAGCTAAACAGATTTAGGCGCTCCAATCTCCGTTGGTAGCTTTGCATTCTCATTGAAGGGGTCAATTTTGTAGCCCTTGCTTGCACTCTTTCTAACCTTTCTATGTCCTTCCTGAGGGATGGAGACCAAAACTGCGCACAGTATTCCAGTTGAGGTCTGACTAGAGAATTATAAAGAGACATTACAGTCTCCTTGTTCCGAAACTGGAACTGTCTTTTAATATAACCTAATAATTTTAAGGCCCTCTTTTCGACTTCTGCACAGTGCTTCGACGGTTTCAGATCGTTGCTGATATAGACTCCTAAGTCTTTCTCTAGATCGGTCTCAGTCAAGTTCCTTCCCAAGAGAGAGTAATCGGTCTTCGGGTTTTTATAACCTATGTGCATTACCTTACATTTGTCCAAGTTGAATGGCATCTGCCAAGTAGCAGACCATTCGCCCAACCTGTCAAGATCGTTCTGAAGCGTTCTTACGCCCTCCTCAGTACCTACACTACTTCCTAATTTCGTATCGTCTGCAAATTTGGAGATTGCACTTAGAAGCCCGACGTCTATATCGTTAATATAGATGATAAAAAGTAAAGGACCCAGAACGGAACCCTGTGGGACACCACTGGTGAGGCGCCCACTCCGAAGCCACTCCATTTATTACCACTCTCTGCTTTCTATCTTTTAACCAATCCTCAATCCAGTTGGAAACGAGCCCGGTGATTCCTAGTCCTTTGACTTTAGCTATCAATCTAGCGTGAGGGACTTTGTCAAAGGCTTTTTGAAAGTCGAGATACACTATATCTATTGCCCTACTTGCATCGTACAGTGTATGCATATTATGGAAAAACTCTAACAGGTTTGTCAGACAGGATCTATGTCGCCTAAATCCATGTTGAGAATAAAAAATTAGATTGTTAGATTCAAGGTGATACACAATACGTTTTGTAATGATGGATTCCAACAGTTTGCCGACAACTGATGTTAAACTGATCGGGCGATAATTACAAGGATTTTCCCTATCACCCTTTTTAAAGATTGGTGTTACATTTGCTAACTTCCAGTCGGTTGGAACTTTCCCTAACTCGATTGATTGTTTGAATATGGTTACTAAGTCGTCAACAACATTGTGGCTAACCTCTTTTAATACCCTTGGAAGAAATAAGTCGGGGCCAGGTGATTTGTATTTGTTCATCTTATCAATTAATTGCTGTACCTCATTTCTCGTAAAACTTATGGTCTCTACGGGCTGGTCACCGTCATATGTAATCCGAGGACTTGGCACTTCTATTGTGTCTTCCTCCGTGAAGACTGTAACGAAGAACTCGTTTAACGTATTAGCTATATCTTTATCACCGAATTTCAGTACGCCATTTCTATCTTTTAAGGGGCCTACAGAATTTTTAATTGGCTTTCTGCTATTAACATGGGCAAAAAATTCTTTAGGGTTAACTTTACAGAGTGAGGCAACTCTAGCTTCTTCATCACGTTTGGCTGATCTAATTAAGGACTTAACCCTCCTACGTAGGTTTATATAGTTTTCTGAATTAGTGTGGTTGAAATGCGACTTAAGTAGTTTGTAGGCTCTATTTCTTCCCGTAATAGCCCTCCTAATTTCGTTGTTAAACCATTTCGGTGACTTTGTTGACAAGGAAACCATTTTAGTGGTATAAAAGTGTTCTGTAATATTCTAAATTGATCCCTATATGAGCTCCAGGTGACATTGACACACTTGAATCTTCAAGTGTGTCTAAACTACTTCGGAAGCTTTCAAAATTTGCTCTCGAGAAATCCAGTCTTTCACGAGTCTTTTCGCGTGTATTAACTGGAACCCTGAGGTCAAACCTAATCAAATTATGATCGCTGTTACTTAAATTTTCACCAATAGTCAGGTTAGAGACTAGGTCATCTTCGTTCGTGAATATGAGGTCTAGTTTATTATTACCCCTAGTAGGCCCGTCAACCCATTGACTTAATAAGTTATCATCGGCAAATTCCAACAGTCTTGAGCCCTCAGCATCAGCTGTTTTGTTTTCCCAATTTACATTACCACAATTAAAATCACCAAAAATCACACTGATCTTATTATTCACTATTCTGCTTAATTTGTTATACAAGTTTATATCCTTATCAACGGGGTAGTGAGGTGGTCTATATACTAGAAGTAGCTGCACTACTATTATTATTTAGGTTTAGATCAATTCCCAACATTTCATGAGCAGATACGATATTACTGTTTACCGGGTGCAGGGAGTCCCGAGCATACAAAAGTACACCGCCGCCTTCCCTTCCGTTCCTATCTTTGTGAAACATTTTGTAACCTACCATTTCAAATTCTCCTACAAAATCCCTTGATTCAGAATGAATCCAGGATTCCGTTATTCCGATGATATCAAAGTTCTCAGTTTTGACAAGCGCTATAAATTCCATTAGTTTGTTTCTAATTGACCTAGCATTGAAGAGCACAGTTTTGAGTGATTTTAAGTTGTGATTTTTCCTAACTGGCCTGAGTCGTTTCCCGACGCAGTTGAACTAACTACTGGGGGAGTGGGACTAACTACTGGGGGAGGGACTAACTGCTGTTGGAGGGGACTAACTGCTGTTGGAGGGGGACTAACTGCTGTTGGAGGGGACTAACTGCTGGGGGAGGGGGACTAACTGCTGGGGAGGGGGACTAACTGCTGGGGGAGGGGACTAACTGCTGGGGAGGGGGACTAACTGCGGGGGAGGGGGACAGCTGGGGGAGGGGACTAACTGCTGGGGGAGTAGGTTTAACTGTTTGGGGAGCAGGATCAATTGCTGGTTTGGGGGGTCCTAGTTTAAAAAGATTATACAAATTAATGTTCAGTAAATCACCATACTTCTTTTTCCCCTTCTGGTTAAAATGTATCCCGTCCGAACCAAAGTATTCCCCATTTCCGTAGAATGTAGGCCAAAAATCGACAAACTTTAGGCCTTTTTCATCACACATGCGTTTAACTCTTTTATTTATGCTAATGGCTTTACTTAGAGTATAGTACTAGCACGCATTCGAGGGAGAATTCCTACGACCATACCCATGTCTGTCCTATCCCTAACCTTGTCAGTTAGGTTCTTGAATTCTTTTATAATGGACTCTGTCTGCCCTCCTGTCCCTCCCAGAAAAACGTCATTGCCACCAACATGGACAATGATGGGCAACTCTTATTCTTGATATTAATTTTGCCTAATTCCCTATTAATTATCTGGCTTGTGGCACCCGGAAAACATCGGAGTTTTCTCTTGGTCGCGCGTCTTGCTCCGAAAAAGTCCCCTTGATTCCTTACCATAGAATCCCCAATTAAAAAGGATTCATCCTCCTCATCAGCAAGTAAGTGAAACTTATTTTTGATGGTAATGGGTTCCAAATCCTTATGTTTTGGTTTTGGTTTGGAGGGTCTTTTATTTTTGACCAATTTGAATTCTTGTTCCTCCGTTCTATTTTCCGGAATAGTCACCGTGTTTTCCAAGCGTGCCACGCTTTGTTCTAGATGCTTAATCTTACAGTTTAAATCTGCTGTGTGTTTTTAGTTTGATCTTGTCCACTGGGTTGGATTTCCAGTGCTACGACCCTAGCTTCAAGCTTTTTTACTAATTCCTTTAGCTCTTTAACTTCCTTTTCGTGGTTGTCTCTAAGTTTACAAAACAAACATACACTAAGGGATGTGATATCGCTGATACTACCTTCAGGGAAGTCAACGCACCAATGATTAACTTTACATTTAAAGCATTCTGCTTTCAATTTAGCTGGCCCTGCCATATTTTCTCTTTTTTTTTTTCTGAATACTCTGAATAAGATAAAGCGTTCTAGCAATGAAAACTATCAAAAACGTTCTGACCAGTATATAAAAAGGGGGGGGGGGTGAATTCATCCCGCGCGTAGACGCATCCACCTATTTGCAAGTGACGTTCATCCCTTCCAGAAGACTACACCTCTCGCTGCTGCCGCACCGACCAAAGGTCTCCCCAGGGCCGGACAGTCCCAAACGTGTCGCAGCTACCAACTGACAAACACTCGCGACGCAGGCATCACGGATTTCCCGCCAGGAGCGACAGCGAGATGCAGCCCCTTACTAAGTCTTACTAGTCACTCACAAGCGGCCAGACTCTTAGAATCCAGTGTTCAAGGGATATCCCACCAGACCCAGAGTCTACGCCCGAGACTTTACGCTGGCCTGGCAGCCAGCTGGGCAGTAAAGCTCTCTCACCTCAGAGCAGTACAGCCAAGCACCATCAATTGGTCACCAAAGAACGGTCGCAGGGGGCTGGTCAGGCCATTACGCGTTAGGAATGGGCTTAACGGGGCACTAGCCACACTCCATTCATCGCGCCCCTACGCCTGGGACCCCTCCATCCCAGTCTCTCACAACCTACGAGCGTTAAATGGTGTTATTTATAGAGGTTCCAAAGCCTCTCTTCCCACGCATGAGGTAGCAGTAGGGTCCTAATAATAAAAGAAGAGAAAAAGACTTAATACTAAAAGTTTTTTTCTTTTTTTTTTAGAGGAGAACATCCTTAATATAGGCTAAAAGGACAGAGTAGGGATGGGATGGGGTCCTAGTAACCCACGGGACAGGATTGTACAACATACTTTAACCCGCCCTCCCGAAAGAGAGAGAGAGAACCTAAAGGAACTGGCAGCCAATTTCTCTAGAATCCCACGACTCGGGACCGGAGGGCTGTCACACCCCAAGTATAAAGAGAGAGAGAGAGAGAGAGAGAGAGAGAGAGAGAGAGAGAGAGAGAGAGAGAGAGAGAGAGAGAGGACTGAGAGACATAATAAAGTTTGGGGCTGTTTAATCTCCTTCGAAACGGTAATGGTCATGATAAGGAGAGGACGTGTTGCATTACGTGGAGTTGGAACCAAGGGTCGCTATATTATCTGTACGCAGAAGACGGTCACCCATCCAATTACAGAACTGTCCAACTTTATTTATATATATTTATATATATATATATATATATATATATATATATTGTTAATTTTATACATTCCATATTCTATTCCTACTACTACTAATGGGAAATTGCAGTCGCCATACATCTCCTGGCTCATATTTGTGCCCGGAATCGTGCAAAATCTGTTCGAGTCGCCAAGATTCCCTTCATAAGCCATGCGTGGTGGTGCTTCCAGGCTTTGTCAAAAATAACGGAGATAGCCCTGAACTTATATATCTCTAACAAACGTCCTCCATTCCAGCCTACTTTTTTTAATACAGGAAGGAAGGGCCAGGGGCGAATGTCCGCAAAAAAGCCCCTCTCATTGAGGAAGAACATACCCAAAATCAAGGTCCAGAAGGTCATAGACAGGTGGAAGGATGGATTGAGGAAGAATGTTCCAGAGTTGATCGGTTCATTAGTTGAAAGATTCAAAATATCAATATTCCGTAAGTTAGAGAGTTGAACAGAAAAAGAATGAGAATGTGTAGAAAGACTGGTACTGCGTGCGCTTCTTAAAGAAGGAGACATGTAGTTGGAGTGTTCAGAAGAACAATGTCTGATATAATGGCGATAGTAAAGAGAGAGTGATGCAACATTGCGGCAAAGTAAGAGGTACTGAAGACAGTCAGTAAGAGGAGGGGAATTGATGAGACGAAAAACCTTTGATTCTACTCGGTCAAGTACAGCTGTGGGGGTTGAACTACCCCACACATGAGAAGCGTACTCCATACAAGGGTGGACAAGAACCTTGTACAGAGACAGCAACTGAGTGGGGTGAAGAAACTGCGGAACCGGTACAACACACCTAACCTCATAGAAACTCTTTTAGAAAGAGGGTATATGTGTTCTCTCCAGGAAAGATCACAAGAGAAGGAAACAATAAGAATGTTAGAAATAGAGAAATTGAGTTTTTGAAGAATTGAAAGTCACATGGTTTTCTCTGCCCCAGCCTGAGATAGCAGAAAGATCAGAGGTCAGGTGTACCATAGCCTTCCTAC
Source organism: Bathynomus jamesi (assembly GCA_023014485.1). Lineage (NCBI taxonomy): Eukaryota > Metazoa > Arthropoda > Malacostraca > Isopoda > Cirolanidae > Bathynomus > Bathynomus jamesi. The sequence goes on from JAJOZX010005209.1 coordinate 337,968, forward strand.
GCGAAGCACGGAGTGACTGTTGGGTAGGACGCTTTATGAAATGGGTGGAGAAGTGAAGAGTGGATTCATCGACATAGAAGTGGATAGGGCAGATAGTGCGACTTAATAGATCATTGATCAATAAAAGTTAAAGAGTGGGTGGCAGGACAGAATCTGAGGAACATCACTGTTAATAGCTTTAGGAGGAGAGCAGTGGTCATCTACATCCGCATCTATAGATCGTCCAGAAAGGAAATTAGAGAGGAAGGCACAGATAGAAGGATTGAAACCAAAGGATAGCAGTTTCGAAATTAAAGATTTGTGCCAGTCTCTATCAAAAGCTTTTGATATGTATATCGCAATAACAAAGGTTTTACCGAAATCCCAAAAAGGGGATGACCAAGAGTTAGAAAGATATGCAAAAAGATCGCCAGTAGAGTTTCCCTTGTAGAACCCATACTGACGATCTGAAAGAAGACTGTAAGAAGAGAGGTGATTAAGAATTTTCCTATTAAGGATGGAATCAAAAACATTACAAGGGCAAGAAATCAAACCAAATGGAAGATAGTTGGAGGGTTGAGAGGCGGTCACCCTTCTTTGGGAAATGCTGAATGAAAGCGAATTTCCAGGAGGAAGGAATAGCATCAGATGAAAGACAAAGACGAAAGAGTTTGCCATGGCTAAGGTGTCTTTAGGCATGAATTTGTTCTTGAGCACAGTAAAACACAATGAGGCGATTCTGGTTGTTTCAGACATAATTATGTCGGAGAAATAGCACTGGAATCGTTCAGGGTTGAGTTGGAATCGAAAGTTCGAGCGAAGAGTTCAGCTTTGTGAAGAGATGAGATGGCAACTGAGCCAGATTGGTAAAGGGGAGGAGAGGAAGAACATGTAAAGTTGTTGGAGAGGTTCTTAACTAGATGCCAGAAAGAGCGAGAAGACTTAGAATTGTATAGATTTTCACAATTTTGTCGCATGAAGGAAATTTTGGCGACTCGAAGAACAGATTTTGCACGATTCTGGGCACAAATATGAGCTAGGAGATGGATGGCGACGGCAATTTCTGAAAAACTCCTCTCTGTTGCTGCTAGCATTAGAACAAGTAAAGTTAAACCAAGGGTTTTTTTTTCCCATTAGTAGTAGTAGGAATAGAATATGGAAGTATAAAATTAACAATATCTTGTTAAAATGTCTTTCGCTTTTAATCAATGCTTGTTAACCATGTGCTAATCTCTTTATTTCTCTGTTCCGTTGTACATATGTATATATTTCGTCACTCGCCTTCTCCATTCCCCAACGAGGTGTACTGCTGAATACACGAAAGGACTTGGAAACATTTCTTCTTTTTTCTTGTGGGTTTGCATCATTCATTCATTTCATGTGTTAAGTGTGAAATTCACCCTAAAGAAATGTAAATTAGGTTAGGTTCAGTTAAGTTACGTTAAGAATTAGGCATTTCCTTAAGATAATATTGGTATGTCTACGATATTCGATTCCTGCACCTTTGTTCCTTCCACAGTGATCGGTCCACTGTATGTTGGGTCCTCAACAATGACCTCTTTTGTCTCTCGAACCTGCTTCTCTTTCCCCTTTGTTGTATTTTTGGGACATGTCTTTCCACGATTTCCAGCGTCTTCCCCTCTACGGTCATTATCATCTCTTCCGTTGACTTGGCCACGAAGATGGATTTCCAATCTACAGGGTGTCCCGTAAGTCTGGACCCATAGGGAAAAATAATAAAATTACAAAGTAGTCCAAAAATTTATTACATAATCTGTTCAAAGTGTCCGCCGTTGTGTCGCACACATAGTTGAAGACGCAATCTCCACTGCGACAGCACTTTCTGAATCACAGTCGCAGAAATTTCTTGACACGCCTCCACAATGCGTGCTTTAAGGTGGAAAATGTTCTGAAGTTTGACCTCGTACACTCTGGCTTTCAAGTGGCCCCACAAATAAAAATCATAATAAAAAATAATAAAAAAATAATAATAATAAAATAATAATAATAACATAATAAAAAAATATATTATAAATCCCTATGGGTCCAGACTTACGGGACACCCTGTATTACTTCCATGTTGGATGCAACATCTTCCCAATTTATACCTATCGTGTGAAAATTAAAAATTTCGAAATTGCTTCTTTCTGTTGTTCGTGTTCTTTCCTTTCTTGTTGCTTTTATATTGGTTGTTATTTCAATAATGTTTTCATCCGATATTATAGTTGGGGATATTTCTACATTATCAATTAGGTTGCTGTTGTTTGTGAACACCAAATCTATGCAGTTGTTTTTCCTTGTGTTTTCTGTTATTTCTTGTGTTAACATAAATTCATCAGCCAGAGCTAGTAGCATTATACAGGGTGTCCATAAATGTTTACCCTGAAAACAGTATGCTCTCATGTTTTAATGACGAATCTTACATCCGTTTTCTTTTTACAGGTGATCTCGCACACGCATAGAGTTTCTGTGCTGGTGTATTTCGTCTACCACATTCGCAGCTAGGAGCGCTGTAGTAGCTGTTCAGTTAAGATGGAGTCTGTGACAGAGAAGGCACAATGTGTTGTGTGGCTTGCAGAAACAAAATCTCCTGTCAGTGTTCAGCGAAGGTTCAGAACAAAGTATGGAAAGAATCCACCTGATCTGAAGTTAACTAAGTCGTGGATGAAAAAATTCTTAGAAACTGGAAACGTGGAAAAGGGAAAGAGCAGTGGTAGACCATCAGTTTCCGATGGGACGGTGGAAAACATTCAAACTGCTTTCACACGGTCACCAAGGAAATCGGTGAGACAAGCTTCATGCCAACTAAAGATACCAAAGTCTACGGTGCACAAGGTGTTACACAAACGTTTGAAGTTACACGCGTACAAGGTACAAATTGTTCAAGAACTGAAACCTGATGACCGTCCAAAACGTGAACAATTCGCTATTGACATTTTGAACAGCATTGACGAGGATGACGAGGATTGACGGCAAATGTGTGGCGTGAGTGTGAATACCGTTTAGACATTTTACGTGCCACTAGAGTTGCACATGTGGAAGCTTATTAAGTTCATTAACTATGTATCAAAACTTTGTATGTTTATCTAATTATGATTAAAACTGTTTGAATACAAGTGTTTATTTAAAAGTTATAGCATGCTTTAATCAGGGTAATCATTTATGGACACCCTATATATATATATATATATATATATATATATATATATATTAGTGATGTAGCGGATGTCATTTTTTTCGCATCCGCGGATGCGGATGCGGATGAGGATGAGGATGTTTGATTTCAACATCCGAGGATGCGGATGCGGATGCGGATGTCTACATTTTCGTTATTTTTTAGGATATATTCGAGATTTGTTGTGTTTAACGTATATAATAAGTTATTATATAGAGAGAGCTGTAGCTATAATGTAGTATAATTGATTAATTGTACAATAATTGCTGTACTTTTCTCTGAACATATAAAATAATATAAAGCATCTAACTAATATAGAAATCAATTAGTGAATTCGTCTGCAAATAAATTCGTTATATTTTGTTGAGTTTCAGCCACAATTAGAAACCATAATTGTGTTACCAGGATGCGGGACGTGAACCCAACTCAAATGCACCCCACCGACCTCTTTCCCCAACCTCCACCCTTATAGAAAGAGATCTTTAATTAGCTTGATAACTATTTATATTAAGTTTAAAGTTTTATTAGGCATATTTATAAATGAGTAATTAAAATAAAGTAAACTAAGATGTTCATCGTTTAATGTTCAAACTTAATTATAGGAAGGTTATGCTTAAGGAACATTAATTTTTCTGCCTTTTCTGCTGCCAGTCTGTTTCTCTTTTCATCATATATTAATCCAGCACTGCTAAATAATCTCTCGCTTGGTACGTTTGTTGGAGGACAGGCTAAATGTTTCCTTGCAAGTTTACTCAAGTATGGATAGATATTCTGCGTATTTTTCCACCAACTAATAGGATTGTCACATGCAGCCAGGCGTTTTTCTTGGTGATAGCTCTCGATCATTTTCACTACATCTTTTGACATCGCGTAGGTCTCGTCATTGCTGCTTGACTCAAGAAACTGAGAGACAGATTCTGTGATAGATTTGCTTGTTGAAGGTGTTGGTTCTGTCACTGAAACTTTTATTCTTTTGGTGGGTGGCGAAGCGACAGATTCAAGAGATTGAAGTTCTTCAACTGCTTTGCCAAGTGATGATTTAACTCGTTCTAATGTACTAGGTGAAAATAACTTAGCTTTGTAACGTGGATCTAAGTAGGTTGCAAGAGAGTAACTTCATACAAGAACAGCCTCTCGTCTTGTCGCTTGCATCCCTTTTGCGCACAATGAACTAGTTCTATTAATATAGTAGAATTTGATAATTTCCGCTTATTAATGACGTTTTATCTCAACGGTCCACATCCGCACGACATCCGCAGTCCAAAGTGCGGATGCGGATGCGAGAAAATGTGCGGATGTTCCGCGGATGCGGATGTGACCTACATCACTAATATATATATATATATATATATATATGCACTAAAATCACAGAATAACACGTGATCTTATTAATAAGCAAACAACCACAGGGAAAAGGAAATACGAAGTCCGAGCGCTTTCGTGATATATTCACATTATCAAGGAGAAACAGAAAATAGACGGAGATTACAAAGTAAATGAGTTAAATAAACAAGCAAAAAATTCACAATCGGCCTTTAATTTGAGGTGCCGATTGTGAATTTTTTGCTTGTTTATTTAACTCATTTACTGTGTAATCTCCGTCTATTTTCTGTTTCTCCTTGATAATGTGAATATATCACGAAAGCGCTCGGACTTTGTGTTTCCTTTTCCCTGTGGTTGTTTGCTTTTATATATATATATATATATATATATATATATATATATATATAGCGTAAGTTTTCTTGCACATTAATAATAAAGATGATAATGGTTATGGTTAATTACACTGGCCAACAAAATGAAACTTTTTTTTCTCATCACAAACATGATCACACTTTTCTTAATGCATTTTTCGCGCTGATTCCGAATCTGGTTTTAGTTGTTTTCTAGCACGTATAGGTATGTAGATACACTGGTTTTGATATTTTTAAGTTTTTGATATTGCTAAAAGAAAATTTATGGATGTATAGATCACACTTAGGAATGCTAAACAACAAATACATCATATACCTTATTCAATGTACTTATAAATAAAGAATATACATTATTTTATTAAAAGCGTTGTGAGTGTGATTTCCTTTTGTAAATTTGGCCTGGATTGTCACGATACAGCATCCAACAATGGTCCGCCATCATGCTTTCATTCCAATATCCTTGGTAGCGCTTCTCCATCATCTGAATATCTTGATGGAAGCGCTCTCCTTGTTCGTCACTCACTGCACCAAGGTTTTCAGGAACGAAATCTAAGTGGAAATGCAGGAAGTGAATTTTTAACGACATTCGACACTCCATTTCTTTGAAGGCATGAAGGAGGTTCTTGACTCCATCCTTATACGCAGGTGACTTGTTGCTTCCAAGAAAGTTTTCACATATCCATTTGAACGCCAGCCAAGCCTTCAATTCCAGCGGACTTAGGACTTTTTCAAATTCAGTGTCATTCAAAACCTCCCTTATTTGTGGCCCTTTGCTGCAGTAACCTTCGGAAATTTCCTTGAAAGGTATTGGAACCCTTCAGAATTGACTTTACCCATTGCTTTAACAAAATTCTTCATTAAACCAAGTTTAATGTGAAGAGGTGGCAGATAGATCTTTTGGGGATCCACTAAAGGGACAGACTGGACATTGCTTATCCCTGGGACATATGTATACCTAAGTGGCCAGTCACTTTTGGTGTAATGTTCTATAGTGGCGCGACTGTCCCACAGGCAAAGGAAACAACAAAATTTTGTAAATCCTGACTGCATACCCATAAGCATTCCTATAACTTTTAGATCTCCACAAAATTCCATTGATGACTGTCGTATTTGATTGCCTTAAGTAGTATATCCATATTGTCATATGTCTCTTTTAGATGGACGGAATGGGCAATGGGGATGGATGGCATTATATTACCATTATGCAAAAGAACTGCTTTCAGGCTTCTCTGCGACGAATCAATAAAGAGGCGCCACTCAGATGCCACATACGTCTGAGATATGGCTGTAAATAGTCCATTGATGTCATGGCAATAACAGAGAGGACCGTCTACTGAAAAGAATGCTGTTAATTCAAAATTCCGCTTTCGGTAGTAACTAATACGAACATTGTTCTCAAGTAAATTGTTCTCCTTTAGTCTTGAGGCGAGAAGCTCTGATTTCTCTTTAGACAGCGATAAGTCTCTAACAAGATCATTCAACTGTCCTTGGGTTAACTTTTTAGGCTCTAAATGTCTACCTTCAAAAGTGTACTCTGGTTCTGTAGATGGTCCGGAAACGCCAGTTGCACCTTCATCACTTTCCATGTCATCTATGATAGAATCTAGCCTATCACTTGGGGGAATTGGAATGGGCAATGTTTCATCATGTTTTACTGGTCTACGTGCTGAATCCAAGTTTGGATATACAATCTGGTGTTTGTTCTTGGCAGAAAACCCCATTAAGTTCACACTACAAAAAACAGTCTTCATGATGATCTCTCGGCTCCCTCCATATCATGGGTATGGCAAATGGCATTGAAGCTTTCTTTTTGTTAAGCCAATCACGTAATCCATTTGAACAGCCAGAACAGATTTGATGTGGCGCCCATGGTTTATCTTGGTCAACTAGATGGCAACCAAAGTATAGCTTGTATATTTTCTTAATGTCGGTTGTAATACTTCGTCGCTGTGTTTTAGTTGTCAACTGGCCGCATATTAAACAGAACTTGTCGGGGTCATTCTTACATTGTCGAGGCATGTTGACTGACCTGAGCAAACTATAAATTCAAAAAAAATGTACACCAACTTGACACAACAAGTTCTTGGACTGGACTGATCTTTTGACACACACAGCACGGCGTTGTTGCCTGAATCACAATGCTGCTAGACGTAAAAGCTCACACCTGAAATACATAAGATGTATAATTAAGATAATTGAAATAAATAAGATGAATAAACTAAAAAAACACAATAAAATAAACACAATAAAATGTTGAAATATTAGTATTTTGCCTATTTAAAATGGTTAAATCTGTGTAGTTATATATATGCCTTCATCTTGAAAACTATACGTGCTAGAAAAAATATGAATGCAGTTTTGGAATCAGCGTGAAACATGCTATCCAGCCACCACAAATTTTACTCTGATGAAAAATCTTTGTTGACCAGTGTTATTTATTAATGATAAGGCTGGGATCATCATGATCTTTGCAGATCAAATAATGTTATTAATTAAGTTATTAATTAGGTTGATTGATAGATCGAGTTTTCTTCCTTTAATTACACAAAATAAATTTAATTATAAATGAAAGAATATGCGGATTGTTTATATTGGAAATAATGTGTACACTTGAAATAATGCTTACAATATGACAATTATTAACGTGCGGTAAATTGATAGATTCTTTATATAAAGTTAATTGAGTGATATTAAAAGGCCAATGAGGCCTTGCACGGTGATGTTTACATGATGGTAGCGCGTGGATCACTGACGTTGGAATTCGGAGAGCGAAAGCGCTGCGACGCTCATCTTGAGGTTCCCGCGCTGTGACGTCATCTTTTGCTCGCTTGGTATGACGTCATCTTTGCTGAGTTTGGTTTGATGAGTTATATCGCATTGTTGATGGCATGTTGCTGAAAGTTGCAAAGATGATTGCAAACGTCTCATTTGTCCACTGCAAGTAGTCCTTCCCCAGAGAACGAAGTGAGCGAGATGAGAAGAGACGTTTGATGCAAGCGATGAAAATGTTGTTCTGCGGCGTGAAGAGTGGAAATCTTGGTGACGCTCGCACGGAGAAGGCGGAGAAACGTGGCATGAGGCAGGATGCTGAGATGGGGGGATGGGGGGAGGTAACTCGGCTGGTCCACAGGGGATGGAGTTGGGGTAAGGCAGGAACGCAGAGCAAAGTGGGGAGAAGGGAGGCGACGAGAAGGGGCTGGGGGAACTGCACGAGTTCAAGCGATGCCCGCAGTTTGTCGCGTGTGTAATTCTTCTTGATGAATGTGTTCCTTGCCGAAGGAAGAAAAATAACGTCGTTCATGGAAACAAGCAGGAGTAGTGAATCCACGGAATGATGCAGACAGTGAAGAAGACAGGGGAAGCCAAACCCTGAGGAGTGTCTGTGTGTGCAGTAAGCCCCTCACGTTGCGTGGATGTGTGTGTCCTTGCTTGTTTGCTTGAAGAATGTCTTAAACCTTCCCGTAGTCGTAGGGGTGGGGTAAGAACACGCGTCGTTCTGGATGAAGAATTCGCTGGTGAAGTAAAAAGTGTCGCCAGAAGAAGTCTTGCCAAATGATTTCCCTTACAGCGGCCAAAAAATGACCGTTGAATTTATTTGGACAAGGTTTTGACGAAACGATGTGCAGGAAACTTCGAAGCGAAAGAAGCTTGGGGGTGGGTCGAGGGCCGGCCGTTAGCCGGGGAAAGATGGGAAGGAGGGTTTGCCTCCTTGAAGACGGGGGAGATGCTGGGCACAGCTTGATCCGTTGGGTGAAAAAAATGCTCCATGAGGCGAAAGTTTTCAAATTTTGGTTCGTTTCCTTATGCGGAAGAGAACTGAATGGTAATTACAGTTTGTAAATAATGTCACTTAAACAATGTTTTCACTGATTTATTTCACTTCTGATTTGGCTAGGTATTCGATTTGTCACTCCAGGGTAACCAATTTATAGCGTAAGTTTTCTTGCACTATAATAATAAAGATGATAATGGTTATGGTTAATTGTTAATGATAAGGCTGGGATCACCATGATCTTTGCAGATCAAATAATGTTATTAATGAAGTTATTAATTAGGTTGATTGATAGATCGAGTTTTATTCCTTTAATTACACAAAATAAATTGAATTATAAATGAAAGAATATGCGGATTGTTTATATTGGAAACAATGTGTACACTTGAAATAATGCTTACAATATGACAATTATTAACGCGCGGTAAATTGATAGATTCTTTATATAAAGTTAATTGAGTGATATGAAAAGGCCAATGGGGCCTTGCACGGTGATGTTTACATGATGGTAGCGCGTGGATCACTGACGTTGGAATTCGGAGAGCGAAAGCGCTGCGACGCTCATCTTGAGGTTCCCGCGCTGTGAGGTCATCTTTTGTTCGCTTGGCATGACGTCATCTTTGCTAAGTTTGGTTTGATGAATTATATCGCATTGTTGATGGCATGTTGCTGAAAGTTGCAAAGATGATTGCAAACGTCTCATTTGTCCACTACATATATATTAATCTGGAAATGTTACGCTAATGTTACACATCGGGATCAGTGTTACAGAAACGTTTCGTTCAAATGCTTAACTGACATACAACTTATATGTAAAATTTTAGCAGTGATAGGATTTCACACAAGAATTGAATACTATAAAAGTGGGAATTGTAAGAGAAGACCTATTCTCTGCTTCACCAGCTCAATACTCCACTAAAGAAACTTAACTCCTTTCATTTGAGAATAATGTTATCACAGTAAGAATTCATTTCTTCGTCCTATCCTTTAAAATACAACATTAATAAATAGGACTGAAAACCTTAAGGACTACAGAGTGAAGAGCTTTCAGATAACAGAGCTCGAAAGAGGAAGAACTATCAAACCTCAAATAAGTAATTGGTTTTAATACATAACAAAAAGCAAGTTTAAAGTTAACTAAACATTATGTAAACTTAAGTTTTAAACTGACTTAATATCAGTTTTGAAGAAGACTTACGCCTATGCTTAACTATGAACAGAGAAGTGCATAAAACCTTGACATCATAGTATCAAAATTATTGAGTTTTTGTAATTTAACCCTTAAACTCTACCCGGGGTACTATTGTGCCTCAGGAATTCCTAGTGTTACTTTTTATAATGGGATATCTCGCGTTTATTCTTTCTCTTAGAAATTAACAGGTGGTAAGATATTAATAAATGCATTCATTTGAATATCTGTCCTAAGCTCCGCCCCCTGTATGATCGGTCACGTGACTCATGCTACTACCTGGGCATATCTCTACCCATGCGTGCTCAGTTGAGGGCTGCAAGCCGTGGATCTCAGACGTGTACTTGAAGAAATCTCACGTAGACGAAAAATAGTGATGGCTACCTTTAATATTGCGTACTCGAGTTTTATGAAGTGATATTCGGTAAAGTGTGAAGATGTGGTAAACACTGAAAGACTTTCCTATTCTACCCTCCTTTGATGCTTTTAAGGCTACATTGAACCGTGCGAAGCTTGAGAAACAAGAGGTACAAATACTCTGCGAGGGCATTGTAGGATTTCTTGGTACAAATGATGCATTGAACGATGTTGTAGAACTAAACTTTATAAAAGCACACATGTACCGTAAAGTGGAAGAAACAACAGTGCAGAAGAGAAGCAACGGTTATGGTTAGTGAGTCTTGTTGATGAGTGGGTGTGACAAGCGGTATTATATCATGCTGCATCATACCGAGTACTCGTACCCTACGGCTGAGAATGTAAATCTTGTCATAATGGAGAATCTGAAGTATTTTTACCACTACATTAATATATATAATGACGAGGTTTGTAGTGAGGTTGTGGCAAAAGGCTTGCGTGAGTTTTTAATAGAATTTAGAGACGAGTATCGTTTGCTAGGCAAAAAGGAAAAATATGGGCACATGTTTTTCTCAAATAGTGTGCCGGAGTGTGAATAAAATGTGTTTAGTTCGTGAAAATGCACGAAAATATCTGGTTGGTTGCTAGATAAATGGGTATCCTATTGTTTTCGCTGGAAACTCGGAGGCTGCGCGGTCAACTCATCGAGGTTTTCAAGTTCTTACACGGTTTCAACGATGTCTATTTTAGAAGCATGTTTAGTTTAAATGATAACTCGCAACAATGGTATAATTTGTACAAAGCATACCATCACTATGTTAATATAATTTATTTGTATAAATTTATTTGACAAAGTCATTTATATATAAGAACAGAAAATAGTTTAGAAGGGTCACAAAATATCGTATTGCGTACGATAGTTACGTTTGGTTAAAAATTATTAGCATATCTTCAGCCACAAATGTCTCTTATGCATAAACTGTACTCGTATAACTGCTGAACATACATATATACGTACGTACATACATACATACATACATACGTACGTACATAAAAAAACAATTTGCACAACTAGTCCAAAAGGTTAATCCAAAAGTTAATTCTCTAACTGTGGTTTATTTTTCGGTTACAAACTTCAATCCAATTGTGGCGTAATCAAAGTAACCATTAGGTTTGGTTGTCATATAATTCATATTTGGTTGTTGTAACAGAATGTATACGACTCTGCATCGTCAGTGCATTCTGTCGATTGATTGATGTGGGCTGTTTAATTCTCTTCGCAATATCTAAGGTCATTTGACGAAGGGGACCTACAGTTTTACGTGGCACCCAAACCACGGGTCACTGCATCATCTGGGCGCAGAGAACGGCCTCCCATCACGAGATAGTCCAAGGAGATATGAAAGAATCCGTTGTAGAAAAACATTGCACGAAATTGAGGGATGATATATGCTTACTTTAGGTTATTTTAAATGAGTCGAGTTTCATTGGTGCATTTTATTTTCAATAAGTAATGCATCCCATACCGAGGATTTATCAGTGGTTACGGTTACAGGGAAAAAAATTCCTACACCGCAAGTAGTGTGCAAGGTTTGGCCTATCCATTTTCTTGAACTGAACCGCAGAGGAACTGTTCTCTTCTGAAGGTAGCCTGTTGCACGCACCATAGAACTTATAGGTAAAGTAAATACCACAAACAGAGAAAGAGAACGGGTTATATGGAAACAAGTAGATTGTGCTCTCTCTCTCTAAAATTCCTTGGTTCGGCCGCACCTTGAGTATGCCTGCAGTTCTGGTCATTCGTAACACCGATATAACGGGCCCACGCTTTAGACGTACTGATTGGTCGACCAATGGTGTCTTTACTTCTCTCCGTAGATTCAATGCTGACACCTCAAGGTGTATTGCCACTTGCAATCTCTACCACGACAATATTTGCATTAATATTTGCGCCCATACTAATCTCGGTTTTCCCATTTTAGATCCAACCCCTTTATGCAATATCCCTCACCCCTTTGCAACATTGATCAACATTTGCCACTTACGTTCTCTATCACGACAATATTTTGCATTATTATTATTTGCGGTAATTCTATTCGATCCTCAACTTTGGTTCATATATTCGGCTTGACTTCTACTTGCCAATTCTGGCGTAGGAGTGTGATTAAATTGTGTTTAGTTCGTGAAAATGAATTTCTGGTTGGGCTGGTAGATAAATGGGCGCCCTATGTATCCTAGTGGTTAAGATGCTGATGTGCTGATCGGATGTTGAGAGATCGACTCCGGATGGTGACATTGTAATTTCTTGGTACATACAATCCCCGATAAGCCGGGTGTACCTATGTGAGATGGAGAATCAAAGAAGCCAACTCGTCACTTTATCAGATAGGTCAACTCGGGAGGAGGGGCGATAAACTTAATCTTCATGGAATCATCGCAATAAAATTTAAACAATAATAAAAACCTTTCCATTTTTTTCATTTTCATTCATTCATTTCATTTCAATAACAGAGACAATGTAAATTTTTAACAAAACTATGAAGAAGATACCACAGAAATTACACGCAAAGAAAAATAGTTTGGATTCAACTTTAAACTGTAGGTCTAAGGTGGGTGACAAGCTTGATCTTTGTCGAAATGAACAATTCCGGGAGAAGGAAAACCGATTTAGCTTATTATTACTACTGTAATTTGCGCCACCCTATATATATATATATATATATATTGTTGCATATGGAAATATGATAAGGAAATTCATTACTTAATCAAAGGCTAATTTAGCCTATAAATAATTTGGAAAACAAGGACGTGATGCTTATGTATATACTTATGTTGTTTATAACTTCAATAATAATGGTAATATTGAAAATAAAGAGAAGTCGAGAGAGGTTCTTCTTAGGTGATATTAAGCGGATTTAGGTCAAATAGGCCTTTGCAGTTTTCAAATAGCCTCGGGCAAGTCAGGTGTGAGTTTTTATGCGTGTCGAGTTTCTACCGTATTACATTTTTTTTTCCAGATATGCTTTCAAAGAAAGGAAATGGCAAAAGTAAATAAACACTTAAAATTTTATTATATCAGAATATATACACACACATATATATGATATATATATATACACACACATATATATGATATATATATATATACACACACATATATATGATATATATATATACACACACATATATATGATATATATATATACACACACATATATGATATATATATATATATACACACACATATATATGATATATATATATATAT
>JAJOZX010005210.1:0-100000 GCA_023014485.1 Bathynomus jamesi
GTTGGAGGGGGCTCAGGCTCCTGCGGAGATTGTCCCCTCGTAGTGAGGGCTCTTCAACTCCCGACAGCCCTGGCTGTTCGGGAAACGGGTCGTGCTAGGGGGCGGTCAGAATAGGGAAGGCTCCCTCCGTGCAATGCTTTTTAATGCTAGGTCGAATCAGGAACAAGTTTTGCGAGCTACGGGCGTCTTAGCATCAGAATACCAGGATATCGTTGCTATCACCGAGTCCTGGATTCATACTGATCGTAGGGACTACGTTGGGGAGTTCGAAATTCCCGGGTATAGAATGTTTCGCAAAGACCGCACCCGTGGGGAGGGGGTGGGGTACTAATATACGTCAGAGACACGTTGAGTCCGGTTGACTGCCAGTTCCGGTCGGAACGGGAGCTGCTTGGGCGTCGATCTGAACGTGGGAGGGACGAACTATAGTTATCTTGGTGTACAGACCTCCGCATCTCCTCCTCGAGGAGGATACAGCCCTGTACACCGAACTCAGTAGCCTGCTAGGGGATAGGGTGTGTGTAGTTTTAGGAGACTTCAACTGTCGCGCATAAAGTGGGAAAACAGGACTGCCGATGCTGAAGGGAGAGGCTAGTTGACTTTGCTGATGAGAACTTCCTCACTCAGTGGGTCAACGAGCCTACACGAGGCGAAAGCGTTCTAGACTTAGTATTCACGACCGAAGACAACCTCGTCACTGGCCTCACCGTTGACGAATCTTGGGCGGGAGTGATCACGGTTATTAGGTTCCGTGTGTGTGCGTCCCTCGGGGTGAAGCGTAGTAACTCGAGAGGCAGTAAGCTCGATCTCCGGCGGGCGAACTTTGTTAGCCTCAGGGATAGCGTAGCAGAGATGGGGTTAGAGGTTGGCGGCGATGTTGAGGGATGTGGAGTGCATTCCGGGATGAGTTTATGGTGCTGCAGTCTGCTGCCATACCCTCAAAACCGGTCACCCCTGCTTCAACGCAGCCTAAGTGGTTCAATCGTGACATCGCTTCGGCTATCCGAAATAGGAAAGTAAGTATAGGAGGGCGAAGGCCAATCGTTCCCGAGACACTGAAGCGTATGTCCGCCTGTGTAGGGAAGTGAAGGCGAAGGTTAGGCTAGCGAAACGTAACGAAGAACTACGGGTGGCAAGCCTCTGCAAGGGGAACCCTAAGGAGTTCTTCAGTTATGTTAATAGTAGAAAGCCCATTAGAAGCATGATAGGTCCGTAAAGGACGGAAGCGGCGTTCTGCGGACCTCCGACGCGGACATCGCTAATGTGCTTAATGAGTACTTTGCGGAGTGTTCACCAGGGAGGATACCCGCGTCATCCCCGAGCCAGCTGTGAGGCACGAAGGTGCTGGCCTGGATAGTGTTAGATGTACCGCGACAGTCGTTGCCGATAGAATAGACAAACTGAGCGTGTTTAAGGCTCCTGGGCCAGACCAGTTTCTCCCAGAGTGTTGCGAGAAGTGCGCGACCAGGTGGCTCCCCACCTGGCTACAGTCTTCAACAAATCGTTGGAGATGGGCCAGGTGCCTGGTGACTGGAGGGAAGCCAACGTGACCCCTATCTTTAAGAAAGGGGATCACGAAAGTCCAGGGAACTATCGTCCTATTAGTCTCACTTCAGTTGTAGGTAAATTATTAGAAAGGATAATAGCTGATAGAATCGTTGACCATTTGGATTCCTACAAGCTGCTTGGGGACTCCCAACATGGGTTTAGACGGCATAGGTCGTGTCTCACCAACTTGCTCGAGTTTTTCCACGTCATGTTGAGTGAGTACGATAAGAGTAGGGCGATTGATATACTTTATCTCGACTTTCAGAAAGCCTTTGATAAGGTACCTCACCGCCGGCTAATGGCGAAAGTGCGCGCGCTGGTATCGGTGGGGAAATAGGTAGGTGGATTGAAAACTGGCTGAGGAATAGGCGGCAGAGGGTGGTAATTAAAGGGCTAGTTCGGGTTGGGCCTCGGTCACTAGTGGGGTTCCTCAGGGTTCCGTTTTGGGGCCACTGTTGTTTACCATTTACATAAATGATATCGACGGTGGCATCGTCAGTCGGATCGCCAAATTCGCTGATGACACCAAGCTTGGGGCCAATGTTGGGACGCCCGAAGCGATCGAGGAACTGCGTGCGGACCTAGGTAGGATAGGAGAATGGTCCGAAAAATGGCAAATGCCGTTTAACTTGGGTAAATGCAAAGTGATGCACATTGGCTACGCCAATCCCAAGTCGGACTACTCGATGTTGGGCATAGTAATATCGAGGTGACTGATTTAGAAAAGGACTTGGGTGTGCTAATTAGCAGCGACCTTAAGTTTACGAAACAGTGTGTAGAGGTGGAAAAGAAAGCCCAGAAACTATTGGGTTATATCAGGAGGCAATTTCAGTTTCGGAACAAGGATTGTGCTCTCACTGTACAATTCCCTTGTTCGGCCGTACCTGGAGTATGCTGTGCAGTTCTGGTCGCCCACCCTCAGGAAAGATATTGAGAGGCTGGAGCGAGTGCAGGCGAGGGCCACAAAGTTGATCCCTTCCATTAGGCATATGGGCTACAATCGACAGTTACGCGCCCTGAACTTGTTTTTGCTTGAAACTCGGAGGCTGCGCGGTCAACTGATCGAGGTTTTCAAGCTCTTACGAGGGTTCAACGATGTCGATTTTAGAAGTAGTTTAGTTTAAATGATAACCCAACTCGCAACAATGGTTGGAAGTTGGATTTGAAACGGTTTAGGACTAGTGTGGTGTGGGAATTACGTTACGTATAAGATCTGTGACACATGGAACAGGTTACCTTCGGAAGTTGTGAACAGTTCCTCTGTGGATCAGTTCAAGAAAAGGTTAGACGAAATCTTGCACACTATTTGAGTGTGTAAAGACATTTAGGACCTCAGTCTGCGGAAATTTCTTTTCCTATAAAATAGTTAATATCTGAACCAACTGCAGGAGTTCGCTTGCTCGGTTCTCTGTGAGCAAGCTAAATATAGAGCTATTTATATATTCTCCACTTTCCTGTAAAATTTCCTTGGCTACTTTTCCAGGGTCAAGGTATTTTCTTCAACCTTTTTCCGTACCTGCCTCTGGCAGGGAGGGAGCGGAGGGTGGGGGAGAGAGCCTTCTACTTTTCTATCCAGTTTTCTACTACTGCTCATAGTTGAAAGACAAAATTTTCCCTGGCACCCGTTGCCATTGGTACCTTCCTCGATATGGGCCGCAAGGCCTTTTGAGGTACTTCTTTTCCTTGTAACTCCTTGTATCTCTCTCTCTCTCTCTCTCTCTCTCTCTCTCTCTCTCTCTCTCTCTCTCTCTCTCCGCAGGGGTATAAAGGTTATGCACGTTCCTTCTGGGTGTTGTAAACTTTATACTTGGGGTGTGACAGCCCTCCGGTCCCGAGTCGTGGGTTTCTAGAGAAATTGGCTGCCAATTCCTTTAGGTTCTCTCTCTTTCGGGAGGGCGGGTGAAGTCTGTTGTACAAACCTGTCCCGTGGGTTACTAGGACCCTTCCCATCCCACTCTGTCCTTTTAGCTTAGGTTAGGGATGTTCTCCTCTGACTGCAAAAAAAAAAAAAGAAAAACTTTTAGTATTGTCTTTTTCTCTACTGTTACGATTAGGACGCTACTGCTATCTCATGCGTGGGAAGAGAGGCTTGGAACCTCTATAAATAACACCATTTAACTTCAGTTGTAGGTAAATATTTAGAGGGGATAATAGCGAGTAGGATTGTTGACCATTTGGATTCCTACAAGCTACTTGGGGACTCCAACATGGGTTTAGACGTCATAGGTCGTGTCTCACCATCATGCTCGAGTTTTTCTACGTCATGTTGAGTGAGTATGATAAGAGTGGGGCGATTGATTAGAACGCCTTTGATAAGGTACCTCACCGCCGGCTAATGGCCGAAGTGCGCGCGCTGGGTATTGGTGGGGAAGTAGGTAGGTGGATTGGAAACTGGCGAAAAATGCCACAAAGTTAATCCCTTTCGTTAGGCATATGGGCTACAATCGATGCTTACGTGACGCGGGTTCAAAGATGTCGATTTTAGAAGCATGTTTAGTTCAAATGATAACCCAACTCGCAACAATGGTTAGAAGTTGGATTTGAAACGATTTAGGACTAGTATATGTGGGAATTACTTTAGCACGTTGATAGTTTAAGATTAAAACATAAGAAAACTCTGCAGGAGTTCGCTTGCACGGTGTCTGTGAGCAAGGTAAATATAGAGCTATTTATATATTCTCCACTTTCCTGTAAAATTAATTTCCTTGGCTACTTTTCCAGTGTCAAGGTATTTTCTTCAACCTTTTTCCATACCTGCCTCTGGCAGGGAGGGAGCGGAGGGTGGGGAGAGAGCCTTCTACTTTTCTATCCAGTTTTCTACTACTGCTAGGATAGTTGAAAGAAAAATAAACTTTTAATAACAGGAACAGTTCCTCGGTGGATCAGTTCAAGAAAAGGTTAGACCAAATCTTGCACACTATTTGAGTGTGTAGAAAATTTTCCCTGGCACCCATTGCCATTGGTACCTCCTCGGTATGGGCCGCAAGGCCTTTTGAGGTACTTCTTTTCCTTGTAACTCTCTCTCTCTCGCTCTCTCGTCTCTCCTCTCTCTCTCTTTGGTGACCAATTGATGGTGCTTGGCTGTACTGCTCTGA
This sequence comes from Bathynomus jamesi, assembly GCA_023014485.1. Taxonomy (NCBI): domain Eukaryota; kingdom Metazoa; phylum Arthropoda; class Malacostraca; order Isopoda; family Cirolanidae; genus Bathynomus; species Bathynomus jamesi. Next base: position 4,644 of record JAJOZX010005210.1, read on the forward strand.
GGTGAGAGGGCTTTACTGCCCAGCTGGCTGCCAGGCCAGCGTAAAGTCTCGGGCGTAGCCTCTGGGTCTGGTGGGATATCCCTTGAACACTGGATTCTAAGAGTCTGGCCCACTTGTGAGTGACTAGTAAGACTTAGTAAGGGGCTGCATCTCGCTGTCGCTCCTGGCGGAAAATCCGTGAAGCTTGCGTCGCGAGTGTTTGTCAGTTGGTAGCTGCGACACGTTTGGGACGGTCCGGCCCTGGGGAGACCTTTGGTCGGTGCTGCAGCAGGAGAGGTGTAGTCTTCTGGAAGGAATGAACGTCACTTGCGAAAAGGCGGGTGCGGCTACGCGCGGGATTAATTCACACCCCCCCCCCCCCCCCCCCCCCCCCCTTTTATATACTGGTCATAACGTTTTTGGATAGTTTTCATTGCTAGAACGCTTTATCTTATTCAGAGTATTCAGAAAAAACAAAAAAAAGAGAAAATATGGCAGGGCCAGCTAAATTGAAAGCAGAATGCTTTAAATGTAAAGTTAATCATTGGTGCGTAGACTTCCCAGAGGGTATATCAGCGATATCACATCCCTTAGTGTATGTTTGTTTTGTAAACTTAGAGACAACCACGAAAAGGAAGTTAAAGAGCTAAAGGAATTAGTAAAAAAGCTTGAAGCTAGGGTCGTAGCACTGGAAATCCAACCCAGTGGACAAGATCAAATTAAAACACACCAGCAGATTCAAACTGTAAGATTAAGTATCAAGAACAAAGGGAGGGCTCAAAGAAGGGGCTGATAGAGAAGGGTGGGAAGGGATCATAGAGAAGGGTGGGAAGGGGCCTGCTGATGGCCCAAAGAAACCGAAGGATGTAGCTACCTGTCGGGGTGGGTCGGGTGGTGTAACTGCGTGTATGGGTGGCGACGGGTTTCGAAAGGTCTCGGGCAAGAAGGCTGCGAAGCCGAAGCCTGAGACCCCAGTTGCCCCTGTCAAGACCTCTAACCGCTTTAGTCTCCTGTGCTCGAAGGAGGAAGACACCGTTTTGATTGGGGACTCGCAGATCAGGGGCCAGGAGAAGTACTTTGCTTCTGCAAACCGGGATGGGAGGAAGGTGGTGCTTACCTGGGCGGGGAATGGCGCACTTAAGGAAGGAGGTAGAGAAGGTGCGCGTGGATAGTCGGAGGACTGCGATCGTTGTCCACGCTGGTGGCAATGACCTGTTCCTCAAAGGGTGGGGTAGGTCTTACGGAAGGGATCATCACCGAGATCATGTCTCTTGCGGATGATCTAAAACTGAAGACAGACAGGGGAATGTTAATGGGTATTTTACCGCGAATGAATGCAGTGACCACTCGCTCAGTAAGGTCATTGGCATCAACGAGAGGGTACAAGACTTGTGCGTTCCGCTGGGGTGAAGTTTATTGACCCCTTCGATGCATTTTCGGGTAGGTGGGACCTTTACCAGAGGGATGGTGTCCACCTCAATGACAAGGGTAAAGGTGTGCTAGGCGCTGCTCGACCGGCACCTATACAGAATGGTGAGGTCGAGTCCTGGGAGAGATGATGGGCCCCCACCGGGGAGAGATGAGGATGAGCCGGTGGCGGACGTACCTTCGACTGAAGGGTGCGGCGAAGTACAGATGGGTGACCCTCCTCCTACGTTGGAGGGGGCTCAGTCTCCTGGGGAAGTTGCCCCCTCGTTAGTGAGGGGCTCTTCAACTCCCGACAGCCTGGCTGTTCGGGAAACGGGTCGTGCTAGGGGGCGGTCAGAATAGGGAAGGCTCCCTCCGTGCAATGCTTTTTAATGCTAGGTCAATTAGGAACAAGTTTCACGAGCTACGGGCGCTCTTAGCATCAGAATACCAGGATATCGTTGCTATCACCGAGTCCTGGATTCATACTGATCGTAGGGACTACGTTGGGGAGTTCGAAATTCCCGGGTATAGAATGTTTCGCAAAGACCGCACCCGTGGGGAGGGGGGTGGGGTACTAATATACGTCAGAGACACGTTGAGTCCGGTTGACTGCCAGTTCCGGTCGGAACGGGAGCTGCTTGGCGTCGATCTGAACGTGGGAGGGACGAACTATAGGTTAATCTTGGTGTACAGACCTCCGCATCTCCTCCTCGAGGAGGATACAGCCCTGTACACCGAACTCAGTAGCCTGCTAGGGGATAGGGTGTGTGTAGTTTTAGGAGACTTCAACTGTCGCGGCATAAAGTGGGAAAACAGGACTGCCGATGCTGAAGGGAGGAGGCTAGTTGACTTTGCTGATGAGAACTTCCTCACTCAGTGGGTCAACGAGCCTACACAGGCGAAAGCGTTCTGGACTTAGTGTTCACGACCGAAGACAACCTCGTCACTGGCCTCACCATTGACGAATCGTTGGGCGGGAGTGATCACGGTCTTATTAGGTTCTGTGTGTGCGTCCCTCGGGTGAAGCGTAGTAACTCGAGAGGCAGTAAGCTCGATCTCCGGCGGGCGAACTTTGTTAGCCTCAGGGATAGCGTAGGAGAGATGGGGTTAGAGGTTGGCTGCGATGTTGAGGGAGTGTGGAGTGCATTCCGGGATGAGTTTATGGTGCTGCAGTCTGCTGCCATACCCTCAAACTGGTCACCCCTGCTTCAACGCAGCCTAAGTGGTTCAATCGTGGCATCGCTTCGGCTATCCGAAATAGGAAAGTAGCGTATAGGAGAGCGAAGGCCAATCGTTCCCACGAGAACACTGAAGCGTATGTCTGCCTGTGTAGGGAAGTGAAGGCGAAGGTTAGGCTAGCGAAACGTAACGAAGAACTACGGGTGGCAAGCCTCTGCAAGGGAACCCTAAGGAGTTCTTCAGTTATGTTAATAGTAGAAAGCCTATTAGAAGCATGATAGGTCCTTTAAAGGACGGAAGCGGCGTTCTGCGGACCTCCGACGCGGACATCGCTAATGTGCTTAATGAGTACTTTGCGGGAGTGTTCACCAGGGAGGATACCCGCGTCATCCCCGAGCCAGCTGTGAGGCACGAAGGTGCTGACCTGGATAGTGTTAGATGTACCGCGACAGTCGTTGCTCATAGAATATACAAACTGAGCGCGTTTAAGGCTCCTGGGCCAGACCAGTTTCTCCCCAGTGTTTTGCGAGAAGTGCGCGACCAGGTGGCTCCCCACCTGGCTACAGTCTTCAACAAATCGTTGGAGATGGGCCAGGTGCCTGGTGACTGGAGGAGGCCAACGTGACCCCTATCTTTAAGAAAGGGGATCACGAAAGTCCAGGGAACTATCGTCCTATTAGTCTCACTTCAGTTGTAGGTAAATTATTAGAAAGGATAATAGCTGATAGAATCGTTGACCATTTGGATTCCTACAAGCTGCTTGGGGACTCCCAACATGGGTTTAGACGGCATAGGTCGTGTCTCACCAACTTGCTCGAGTTTTTCCACGTCATGTTGAGTGAGTACGATAAGAGTAGGGCGATTGATATACTTTATCTCGACTTTCAGAAAGCCTTTGATAAGGTACCTCACCGCCGGCTAATGGCGAAAGTGCGCGCGCTGGGTATCGGTGGGGAAATAGGTAGGTGGATTGAAAACTGGCTAAGGAATAGGCGGCAGAGGGTGGTAATTAAAGGGGCTAGTTCGGGTTGGGCCTCGGTCACTAGTGGGGTTCCTCAGGGTTCCGTTTTGGGGCCATTGTTGTTTACCATTTACATAAATGATATCGACGGTGGCATCGTCAGTCGGATCGCCAAATTCGCTGATGACACCAAGCTTGGGGCCAATGTTGGGACGCCCGAAGCGATCGAGGAACTGCGTGCGGACCTAGGTAGGATAGGAGAGTGGTCCGAAAAATGGCAAATGCCGTTTAACTTGGGTAAATGCAAAGTGATGCACATTGGCTACGCCAATCCCAAGTCGGACTACTCGATGTTGGGCAGTAATATCGAGGTGACTGATTTAGAAAAGGACTTGGGTGTGCTAATTAGCAGCGACCTTAAGTTTACGAAACAGTGTGTAGAGATGGAAAAGAAAGCCCAGAAACTATTGGGTTATATCAGGAGGCAATTTCAGTTTCGGAACAAGGAGATTGTGCTCTCACTGTACAATTCCCTTGTTCGGCCGTACCTGGAGTATGCTGTGCAGTTCTGGTCGCCCACCCTCAGGAAAGATATTGAGAGGCTGGAGCGAGTGCAGGCGAGGGCCACAAAGTTATCCCTTCCGTTAGGCATATGGGCTACAATCGACGGTTACGCGCCCTGAACTTGTTTTCGCTTGAAACTCGGAGGCTGCGCGGTCAACTGATCGAGGTTTTCAAGCTCTTACGAGGGTTCAACGATGTCGATTTTAGAAGTATGTTTAGTTTAAATGATAACCCAACTCGCAACAATGGTTGGAAGTTGGATTTGAAACGGTTTAGGACTAGTGTGTGTGGGAATTACGTTACGTATAAGATCTGTGACACATGGAACAGGTTACCTTCGGAAGTTGTGAACAGTTCCTCTGTGGATCAGTTCAAGAAAAGGTTAGACGAAATCTTGCACACTATTTGAGTGTGTAAAGACATTTAGGACCTCAGTCTGCGGAAATTTCTTTTCCTATAAAATAGTTAATATCTGGAACCAACTTCCCTCAGAGGTTGTTTCCAGTCAAAGTGTAAATCTGTTTTAAAAATAGGCTAGACAAAGTACTGAACACACACACAGTTTAAGATTAAAACCTCAGAAAACTCTGCAGGAGTTCGCTTGCTCGGTGTCTCTGTGAGCAAGCTAAATATAGAGCTATTTATATATTCTCCACTTTCCTGTAAAATTTCCTTGGCTACTTTTCCAGGGTCAAGGTATTTTCTTCAACCTTTTTCCGTACCTGCCTCTGGCAGGGAGGGAGTGGAGGGTGGGGAGAGAGCCTTCTACTTTTCTATCCAGTTTTCTACTACTGCTAGCATAGTTGAAAGACAAAATTTTCCCTGGCACCCGTTGCCATTGGTACCTCCTCGGTATGGGCCGCAAGGCCTTTTGAGGTACTTCTTTTCCTTTAACTCCTTGTAACTCTCTCTCTCTCTCTCTCTCTCTCTCTCTCTCTCTCTCTCTCTCTCTCTCTCTCTCTCTCTCTCTCTCTCTCTCTCTCTCACATTGTACAGGATAGACGTAACTATTCCAACATTTCGAATTTGTAACTGAAATTGTATTACTAATTAATTTTCTTTTAATACTTCTCACAGCTTGAAGAACATCAGTACGTTTTTGAACCTATAGGCAGCTACTGTAAATCTAATAAGGCAAAATATTTTGTATATGTACCAGTATAAAGTACTTTATTATTTGTTGGGTTTACACACACTGCATTTTGTCTAAAAGACCAAGTAATTAAAAAGAATTATTTTAAATATTTGATTATATCCAAGTCTTTAAAAATGTAAATATGAAGTTTACTGAAATGAAACCATTATCAGTGCATCCCTATCTCTTATTGTATTGTCCAGAATGAAGTTAAGGTAGTTGTATAAGTGATGATAAAATAATGAATTTATTGGAAGCAAGCTTTAGAGAGAGAAATGAAGTGATGTTAAGGGAGTTCTTATTTGCGTGACTGATTACGGATCAAAAAATCAGCTTTGGCATATAAGCCTTTACTTAAAAGTTGCGTGTGACACATTTATAATTGGGCTGTGTTGATGTTCAGATAGGTAAATAGTATAGCATATACTAAATGATTTTTCTGTAAATGTAAAAGCAGAGTGGTTTATATGATTTTGTTTGAAAATCTCTGAAACAACTGTGGATGTTTTAAATAGTTATTAGTTTGAAGGTCCTTCTTATTAAACTTCAAGCAGTTGGAACCAATGAATTTAATGTATAATTTGTCAATATTCCTTTTTTTTATTTTCAGTGTTCAGGTCCTCCTCCTGCACCATGGGTAGTCACAGCCGCAGACAAAGCACGATATGATATAATGTTTCACAATGCTGATCTAGATAAGGATGGCTATGTCAGTGGTCAAGAAATCAAGGGTGTCTTTTTGCAAAGTGGTTTGCCGCAGATGGTTCTAGCTCATATATGGTAAAATTTACAATTCTTTTTTTGAAGTTGCTTTAAGTTAGTTGCTCATAATTCACTTCATTTTTAATTTATTGTTTTGGAGGTTTCATTTATTAAAGTAGGTAGTTTATACAACGATAAAATAGGCTAGTTCATTATCTCGTATGCCATAAACTAAATTAATGTTTTGTTGGATGATTTGCAGTAAATAATTGTTTAATAAAGTCCATGTTTTGAAAAAAAGATAGTCTTGGTTTTTTATCAGGAAAAATTAGCTCCTCTTGTATATTTGATCTTCTATGTAAGACTTGTTCCATTACTAGTGTAGCATAAATGATGTGTATTCTAGTCCTGTCTTCATTTAGGAATCTTTGTGACATGAAGCAGACGGGCAAATTGACTTCTGAACAGTTTGCTCTTGCTATGTGGCTTATCCAGCAGAAGATTGCTGGTGTTGATCCTCCTTCCACTCTCACACCAGAGATGATTCCACCCACCATGCGGCCAAAACCAGCAACAGAACCGCCAGTGAGTCATTATACCTATTTGCGTGAGAGTGACAGGTGTAGGAAATAATTCTAATTTTGAAACACTTTAAAATGGACTAAATTTTTGCAATTATCAGTATGTATCTCAAAATAATTAATTTTGTTAAATCATTGGAAAGTTAGCTAATAGTTAATTAGTTATGTCCCTGACCAAAAAATTTGGAGGGGCTATACTGGACTGCAGTTTTCAATCTGTTCATCGGACTGCAGTTTTCAATCTGTTCATCACGCTTTTGTGTGCGGGTTATAACTTTTGGACTGCTCAGCATAAATTGTTGAAACTTGACACGCGCATGCATCATCACAAGACGAAATATTATGACAAGAATCGGGTCATTGCATTGAAGGTCATCACAAATATAGGTCAAATGGAATCTGCGCCATAATTTTTAAACCAGTAAACATAAACTGATGAAACCATAAATACAGATGGGTCATCACAAGACGATGTGTCACGAGACAGTTTCACGCACCAAAGGCCAAGACCACAAATAGAGAAAATATTGATGTTCTGACATAGTTTTTGTTGAAAATGGATCATTACTGTTTACTGACCTAAAGTTTTTAGTTGAAGATAAGATTTTTATGCACTTCAAGTTTATTACTTTAAGTTTTTCATTCTTAAGTTTAGGGATCTGATTATCTCATTGTTTCTTGCACATTCTGAAAATTTGTGTTTGGTCCGTAAACCCTCCTTGATGACCTGAGATTATTTGATTATACTCCTAATGTATTGTTATACATAGCATAAGTTTTGTATTTAACATTTATTTATTTCACCATGAGTAGAAGTCCCTATTTTTCAAGCCCATTTTGCATTTTTGTGGGGGGGGGGGGGACAGGCTGTACTGAACCGAGTCTAGGGAAAATGTGTAGATCAAAATGGATTGACTTCCATTTTTGAATAGGTTGTGGCAAAACCCGCGTATAGGAACCCAGAATTACAAGCTGTAGCCGACGAAATTGAAGAGCTTAGTAAAGACAAACTCAAATTAGAATCCGAAATACAACAAAAAGAAGCCAGCATACGACTTAAAAATAATGAAATTAAGAACCTTCAGGTATGACATGGAAGCTAGATCATAGTTTAGAAATTATTCAGTTTTTATAAATAGATTTGCAAAGAGTGGATGTTCTTGGGGTTTTTAATGTGTGGCACCCATTTTTATAATCCTTCCTTCCAGTGTTCTCTACCACCCAAAATCTAGGAAGTTCGTTTCCCCATTATGGGGGGGGTTGAGTATGCCCCAAGAGTCACCTGAACCAGAGCAGAAATAGGGTGAGTGGCCGGCTGGCTCAACCCCACCTGTTGCCTGTGGCTGGGAGTGAACTAGAGCCTCACTGCTCAGTCCGCCACTGTAATCATTGGCCGCTCGCGCAAAATCTAACATAACTGAATCAAAGGAAAAATTTATAACATGAAATGCATATTTACACTTTTATATGCATTAGTGATGGGACGATTAATCGGAATCGAGAGAATTGTACCATGATTTCCGATTCTTAAAACGATTCTTTAACTTTTAATTGAACCAGTTTTGCAATGTGAACTTTAAAATTTAAATGAAAGAGGATAACAAATTTTATTTTTATTGTATTGTAGCTATACATTAAAACATGTATATCCATGATGTGTAATCAAGAAGATTAAAATGAATTGTTACAACTTAGTTGATTTTTATTTTTAAACCAATCTATTATAATTTATATTACCATACTCATAATGTAAATAGTTAATCTTACCAGAGTAAAATATGACAATTTCCAGAAAAACAAGTATAGAATTATATTTAAAAATATTGAGAATCGGAATCGGAATCGAGAATCGTATCGGAATCGAGACTTTTTAGTGGTATCGGAATCGGAATCGTTAAAAATTTTGGTATCGTCCCATCACTAATATGCATGCATAATTTAGGCCAGGTCGAATTTCTGGGGGCAGATCGGGCACTATGTGGGGCTTATGAATTGGGGTCCTGACCAACATACTCCAAAAGAAAGTTTATGCCCCACCACCACCACCACCACCACTAGCATACTCCTTCCTATTTTTGGCTCCGCCCCAAAAATTAAAATACTCATAAATGAAAATGAGAGACCATTTAGAGCATCTTCTCATAGAGATGACCCCCCCTAAAATTGCATAATATATATCGTGTGCAATTTTCAGGCAATTACCTCAAAAATTTGGATTTCTCAAAATATTTGCTCTATCAGAAAATTGATTACACACAAACATCGTTTATGTGTAATCAATTTACTGAGCTGTGTGTTGAATTTCAAATTCAATACCAATAAATTTCATGTTCTAATTATCATATATTTTTACAGGAATTATAAGAATTTATGCTCTTTAGATTTACTTATAATCCATGCATGATTCTATAAAAGCTGGATTTTTAATTTTTTAAAAAGGTTGAAAAAATGTTAACCAGAAACAAATCTTCGAATGCAGCTTTTGGTTTTGCCACTGAATTCTGCCGATCAATGATTCCTACAAAGGCAGACGTTGTCAGACACTTTCTTCAAAAGAGAGAGAAAAAAATCAAGTCAAGGGGATCAGCAACTGCGAACGATTGCTACAATATAGTTACCAAAGATCTTCAAGATATTTGGGCCATGTTCTCTTTCCCTGTCATTCAAGAAAGATCTATCTATTCTGCAGTGGAAAGATTAATCAGATCAGCTCTTTCCTTGAACAAGGTTCCTCCACGTCAAAGGAATGAAAATTTTGCTAAAAAACTTGCTTCATATGATGAAATGTTTGACATTTGTACTTGCAAATGTTATGATAAAGGGGAATAGAAAGGACGTTTTGTCGATGCGAGGTAAAAATCCCAATGGTAGAGTGGGAGTCATTTGTAGGCCAAAAGCAAAGAATAAATTAATTAGGGCCATTTGATCATGAAGCTGCCGCTGTCCAGAGACGATCCCTCTCAAGAGCAAGAGAAGAACAAGAGAGGCAACAAAGGTCACAAGTGGAAATAGCAGAGGCTATGGAAGTTGTACCATCTTCTTCAGTAGATGACTTTAGCGCAGATTAGAAGACAGTGACAATGAGCTAGAATTCGTGCCTGATGTGGAATTGATTGAAAATAATCAAAATAGGTATTCATACAATGAATTACCATTGGTGGCAGACCGTTACCGTGTGAGTTCGAGAGCTACAGCAGCTATTGTTAATGCTGCATTCAAAGATATGGGAATAATCGATCAATCTAACATGCTTGATAGGAAGAAAATAGAAAGAGAGAGAATTCGTGTAGGCAAGAAAAATAGTTAGATCTAGATGTGAAAATGTGAATATTGAATGTATAGGGTTTGATGGAAGAAAGGGTGATACGTTAACCAAGCATGGAAAAGAGAGAGAACATCATTATGTGCTGATCAAAGACACTGGAGGTATCTATGTAGACCATCTCTGCCATGACGCAGGAAATGCTCGGTGTATAGCTGATGAAATTATAACGTTCTTAATTGATTCAGCGAGCATCGACATTCTCAATGCTCTGCTATGCGACGGTACTGCTGTCAATACTGGTAGAATTGCTGGTACCATAAAATTGATTGAAATTTTTTTGCATAGATCAGTTCAATGGCTCGTGTCTCTCTTACACATGAATGAACTCCCCTTCAGACATATATTTGAAACCATAGACGGAAAAACATCAGGGCCAAATACCTTTAAAGGTTCAATTGGAGCCAAATTGAAATGTGATTTAACCATTTTAGACTTAGTGGCATTTTCACCAGTTCAGGGCAACGTCCAAGATATACCACCGAATGTCGTGAAAGAGTTGAGCAGTGATCAAAAGTATCTCTATATGTGCCTAGCAGTGCAATCTGGATGGGTATCTGAAAGTCTAGCCCGCAGGTCTCCAGGTTGCTATTCATCATGCTCGCTGGATTACCCGAGCAAACCGGATTCTTCGTTTATATGTATCGACTTTGCATCCCGAACAAAATCTGAAAGAACTGGTAACCATCGTCATGAAATCATATGCTCCTGGATGGTTTCGTATCAAATCCCATCCTAAAGCTACTGACGGAGCATGGAATTTTTTTCATTTGATTGTCTTGATGCGAGGATTGGAAGAAAAACATCGCATTATTATGGAACCAGTGTTCCGTAATAATGCCCATTTTGCCAATCCCGAAGCTATCCTACTGTCAATGCTTACCGATAGCAGACAACATGTCAGAGAAGATGCTCTTCAGAAGATACTTCTCAGTCGGACACGTTTCAGTGGCACACAAAATTTTGAGCTTCCTAAATCTCTAAATTTCGATTCCAAAGACTACTATGAGATGATTGACTGGAGAAAGGAAGCTATCAATCCTCCACCTTTGATAAGGAATTTCAGCAATGAAGAGCTACTGCATACAAGAACAGAACCCTTGAAAATTGCTGCCTTTTCATGCCACAGTCAAAGCGTGGAAAGTGCAGTGAACTTATTGACAAAAGCATCAGAACAAAGGATTGGCTATGGCAATCGGCACAAATTTATCCTCAATCAACTGGAATCAAGAAAAAGACTGCCACAGTTTGAATGGAAAAGCCAATGGGGCCAAGGCACATCCACAAGTAATTAGTGAATTGTGAAGGTAATTTTTAAATTAAATTTTGTTTTTACTTCAAAGCTGTTTTGTGTAATAAATGGTACAATAGACTAATTGTCTTCTTTTCAGACAAATATACTAGGCCTATATGAGGTTTATGAATTGGTCTCCTAGGCAATCGGTACTCCAAACTAAAGTTTATGCCACCCTTTTCTATAACTGATAACACTTTTTGGGGATGCGGCAATTTTTTAAGGATTTGAAATTTCTTGGATAATTGCCTGAAAATTGAACACGAGGTATATTATGCAATTTTAAGGGGGGTCATCTCTATAAAAAAAATGCTCTAAACGATCTCCATTTTGATTTATGATACTATTTTTAATTTTGGGGCGGATCCAAAAATAAGAGGGAGTATGCTACTGGTACGGTGGAGAGCATAAACTTTCTTTTGGAGTATGTTGGTCAGGATATCATTTCATAAACCCCACATCGTGCCCATCTAAAAAAAAATCATTTTGACTAGATTTCGACCCGGCCTAAATTGCATATCAATATTTTCCATGGAAAATATAATAATCAGTAGTGTACGTCCCGGCAACCCCAAGAAAATTGCTCAGCGATCCCTAGGTTGAGGATCTGACAGGATTTGCTCGGTTATTCATTTATAGCGTATAGAAAGCTTGAAAGTTCTATTGCTTGAACATGGATCACTATTATTATAGCAAGAGTAACTTAGTCTGGCGAAAATGCGTTCTTACATTTCCTCGGGCGAGGAACAAGTCGCTAAACGTTTATATGTAAGCCATAGTTTTTGTAAGCTTAAAGGGAACTGTCATATTTGTTAATTGTGAGCTGCTCGAATTTTTAATGGGCTACTCAAAATTTCCATCCAATTTGTAAGGTTGGTCTAACTATAAAATAAGTAGGATTTTGTTGATTAACAATTGAATATGTAAAGTGCATTTTCCTCATATGCCCAACTTGAAGTAACTAATTTAAGTTTAAGACATTTAGTTTGTTTATATTAACCTAGTGTTCTCATAATTATTAATTAAATGTTTGCATTGTAGACTGAATTGGACACGCTGTCAGGTACTTTGAGACAGTTGGAGAACCAGAAAGGAGCTGCCCAGAAAAGATTAGATGACTTAGGGCAACAGGTATTAATACACTAATGCACGTCAAAAAACCGTACCACACAGTATTGAGCGAACAATGAATATTGGCCTTGCATCTTTAGTTACCTTTATTTTTTAAGTGATTTTTTTTTTTAGAATTTCCTCTGTTATTTTTTGAAGCATTTAGCACAACTTAAGTTTTTGTTCCGAAACTTTAACTGTTTATAAACCCATACAGGCCTTGTAAACTATTTAAAACTGCCTTATAAATTAGAGCCGAGATTACACAGGACATTATAGTCACGGTGTGATTTGTTTTTATTTATTTTATTTACCAGTCGCCAATTAGTATTCCCTTAGTTATTTAATATGCATGTTGCTTTTGTTTCATAACTCCCGTTTAAAGTTAACCTTATATAACTAACTTTTTTTAATATTTAATAATATTGCTGTTTGTTAAGTTCTTCTTTGAATACTTTGACTCTTTTAACTGAGTGCTTGACCTCACCCGCACGATTCATTGACCCGCAGAAAGATAATTTAGAGCTTCAACTTCAAGACCTTCAAGATCAGATATTAGCAGAAAGAGAAGAGGTAACAGTAGCGAGCGAGGCTTAAAGTTTTTATAATATTTTGCCTTTATTTCCTTTTATAGTGAATTCTTGAAGATCGACTATACAGTAACTAATTAACTAAGTTTTTATTGCATTTCACAGTACTTACTGCGAGCTGAATCAATATTTCTTTGAATCCCTAATTATATTCTATTAAAAACTCATCTTTTGCTTTACAAAATTTTCTTCATGCTAATGTCGTATGAAACTCGAGTCAAATGAGAGATGGCAAATAAAAATTGTTGATAAATAGTCTAATAAAATTATGTTCGAGTCTCGTACGGCTATTAGGTATAATAATTTCAAAGAAATCTTAAATTGATGGGCATGGAAGTATAGGTGGGTATAAAGTATCCTTTCAGTGTGACTTCCTATTCATGTTTTCACCACCCTTTCCCCTTTAGGTTGAAGCCTTAAGAATGCAAGTGGATGAACAGGAGACTTCATTGAAGGCGCAAGAAGAGGAAGTGATGAGTAAACAGAAGGAGTTGAACGACCTCCGGGCGCAGGAAATGGAATTGGAGATGTCCGTCCTCTCCATGAAGAGCAACATTGAAAAGTTGACAAATACCCAGCAGGAGACGCTACTTTATGTATCTCAGGTGTGTAGTTATTTGTTTACATTTTTGGTTACATCATTGGCAGTGTGTTGTTTTTCGCGACTTGTTTCAGCCCATGACTGCGTTACTTTTGGTGTGGTTTTATTTGCTTATTTCTCTCGACTCAGGTGAAGACCAAAATGGAGGAACTCCAAGACCAGGAGCATCACATGACGGAGGTGATCACTGTGTATGATTCGGCCATTTCCGCGGGAGAAGCGTCCTCTCTCTCTGAATCTGCGCTTGTGGAAGTACATCCTAACTTCCAAGACCAGCAGTACATGGCTGTGGGGCCTCAGAGCCCCACTAAGGATGCCCTGAGCCCTCTGGTGAGATACAATTCCAGAGCTAGTAAGTTTATACGTTTTGTTCACCGACTAAAGATCGAAGTGAACTAATAACGTGTCGCCGTTGTCGTAAACTTTAAAGAAAATTCATTAAATTGAAAAGTAAAACGTAAAAGATAACCAGGAAGCTCATTTTCCCACGGTGTTGGGACGAGTGGACTCCAAGGGTCATCTTTAACCCCAATAATAGCTGTAAATGGCCAACCCAACCCAGGAACTAGCAGGCGGGAACGAACCAGAGCCTCTCTACTAAGTATGCCACCGTTACCACTGAGCTATCGGGCGCCCTACAATTAGAGAAGTACCATTCTAATTATTGCATATTTTGGAAGTTTTTTCAATAATAATAGCAAATTCTTTTGAAATTTGAAGATATGTTTTTCTGTAGTTCAAGCAGATTTGATCACTGATTTTTAACCCCTTCAAGCGTAAGTTTATGGGTTAAGTTATTTATTGTATATTCTGATAACTTATTAAAATACTCTAATTGTAGTGTACGTTCGGTGGGTGAACTCCCCTTAACCCCTTCTAGTGTATGGGACCTATTCTTAATTTTCCAAGTGTTTACGAGGATATTTTGGCCCCGCTCGTTCTTTCAATTTATATTCGAACTTTACTTATTTTTTTTATTTGTTGATAAAACTGAAGGTTTAGTATTAATTTATCGTTGATTACGTGGCATTCAAGTAGATATTTACTGTTTTTTTAAAATGTTTTTATCGCATATTTTCCCCACAGGAGTCTCCCGTTAAGAATTCCACCGAGGAAAATGAGATAATGTACGATGCGGAAGATGAAGGTATTTATTTGGCTGTTTTGTCATCTCGTAGTTTTGTTTAAGTTATTTTTCCAACGTTTTAGAAGTACCGAAATGAGTTTATAATGCAGTATCTGGTAACCCCATTTTCGCTTTCTGCTTTCTAATAAGTTATATTCTATCCTGATGGTTTTAGTGTATTATATTTATTAAGGTAGCGAGGGAAAGTGTTACACGCGTGTCATTTGTTCGTTATTTCAGATGTACCAAAAGTTAAAGATACTTCATTTGTTGGAGGCCACGACCCTTTCGCTCGAGCCTTCGGAGGAAACCCGGTGAATGTAAGACACAATGGTCATGTCTGTAGTGTAGTTATTGGAGATTTTATTTAGTGACACGCACTCTGTTTGTTAATTTTGTGATCAGTAGCAGTAGGTTTGGAGACGCGCTTTTATTGGGATCTTTATAAGGGAGTGCCGAGTAGTTGGTTCGAGAAAGAATAGAAATAGGCTACGAGAAAATGCAAAGACCTCCAATCCTCAAAATGTATATATGAATAATTATTTTTTATCAAAGGTCTTACAATACAGGGTGTACATAAAGTCAGGATCTATTTTTGTGAAGCACTTGGAAATTATATGGATTCAATCATAAAATGATAGTGGTAAAATTTATTAAATAATTAAGAGTAGGATTCGACGTGACGCCCATCAGTATCCCTGCACAGCTCAAATCGTTCCGCAGCATTTCTAAACACATTCTGGAGCATTTGCGGGGTTATGTTATCTGCAGCAGTTCGTATACGTAAGTTTTCAAGACTCGTAATCTTCGTCTGATAGACGTGCGATTTGATAAAGCCCCATGCAAAGAAATCAAAAGGGGTTAAATCTGGTGATCTCGCTGGCCAAGGTCTGTTGCTTCCGCGTCCGATCCAGCGATTTGGCAAACGTCCATTTAGATAATCCTGAACAATTTTGGCATAGTGACAAGGAGCACCATCATGTTGATAGACGACGGGGATAGGATTGCTAGTACCGTCGTCTATCAACATGATGGTGCTCCTTGTCACTATGCCAAAATTGTTCAGGATTATCTAAATGGACGTTTTCCAAATCGCTGGATCGGACGCGGAAGCAACAGATCTTGGCCAGCGAGATCACCAGATTTAACCCCTTTAGATTTCTTTGCATGGGGCTTTATCAAATCGCACGTCTATCGGACGAAGATTACGAGTCTTGAAAACTTACGTATACGAACTGCTGCAGATAACATAACCCCGCAAATGCTCCAGAATGTGTTTAGAAATGCTGCGGAACGATTTGAGCTGTGCAGGGATACTGATGGGCGTCACGTCGAATTCTACTCTTAATTATTTAATAAATGTTACCACTTTATCGTTTTATGATTGAATTCCATATAATTTCCAAGTGCTTCACAAAAATAGATCCTGACTTTATGTACACCCTGTATAGTAAAGTGATGATTTCCAGAAGGTTTATTTGGTCTAAATTAGAGAGAAATTGTCTCGTATGTAACTGACAGGTTTTTCAAACTTTAAGGGCTCAGTTTAGTCCGAATAGCGTTTTCCGCGAACCCCCGATTAAGAACCATTAGGTAAAGGTATCTCTAATATGTGCGAAAAACAATATTTCAGGCTGATCCTTTTGCTGTTTGGGACAGTAGAAAATCAAACGCAGCTCCCCCTCCCCCTAAGAATGTAGACCCATTTGGTGGGGATGCTTTCGTACCAAAGCCCTCCGCCACCACACCATCCACCCCAGTTACTACCACAACCACTCCTACTACAAAGGTAAAATATTTAGCTTTAACCAATTCTTTGGTTTTGTCGTTGGCTTCCATTTTCGTTAAGAATTGGAACCATTTTTATTTTTCAATTGCCATTAATAGGTCCAAAATTAGGTCTCAAATTTTTCTTTACCAAATTAAGTATTTTGCGAGTGAGGCGTAAGTATTCTTTATCTAATTTTATAACGATAGTGGGAATGAGAGGCGCTTCGTTTTATGAAAGAAAAACTAGAATTTTTAGACGGCAGAGAAGCCCCATGTTATTATTATTATTATTATTATTATTATTATTATTATTATTATTATTTATTGACTCCTGGAGGAGAGAGTGAATGGAAGCTGATCCAATGCCTCAGTACCGTTAATTGGCGATCGTTTAATTAATTGTAGAAGGATTCATTCGAGGCAGTTAGAGGTCACAGTAGAGACTTAGAAAGTAATGCCTCACAATCTGAATGCCCCACTCCTGCCCTTCCCCCCAAGAAATCCAAGCAGCCCCCACCGAGACCGGCTCCTCCCAAGACACGCCCAGTCAAACCCCCGCCCCCGCAAATCAATTCGAACAACAACCCCACAAACACAAACGACCCCTTCGGCGGGAGTGGGTGGGGCGACTCCGCAAAGGACACGAAAGCAAACAAAAGCGGAGGATTCGCCGATTTTGCAAATTTCGCCGAGTTTGACACCAAGGTAAAGATTCTCTCTATTGGCTTTGTCTTTTAGCCCAAGGTTTAAGACTTTATAGTTCAAGTTTGCAGTTTCCATAGCAACAACGAACCCTCTATTGCGCTTTTTTCACTATAATTAGTGGATTGGTTGGATTTTTTTTTTTTTGTAGTGGTTTAATTACTTTAAAAATGTTACACTTATATACTGTATATTTAAAGATTTTGTATGAACTGAGTAATTTTTTTTTTTTTTTTTTTGCATATTATTATAGGCCTATTGAATTAGCAAATTATGAAAAAAAAAATGCAAGTAAGCTTGAATATGTGAATAGTTAGTTAATGTGCTTCTAAAAATGGAATGCCTTTGTGTTGAGCAGTTAGTGAAATGATACACGATACATATATTTAGCCTGTTAGTTATGTTTGTGGCATTCGATTTTCCGCGGGGAAGTTTGGTCTGAACCAGTTACAGAAATTTTGCAGTTGAAGCGTTCATTTTCTGTAAAATATCTACTCGAGCATGGTACATTTGCTAGCAATTACGTTATTACTACCTTAATGAGGGTTGATTCATAAGGGTTACGTCGTGGTCATGTTGTATCATCGCTCCCCGTTCGATCATCGAGGTTAAATGAAGTTTAGGGTTCATTCAGTAACTACTGGGTGCGTGACGGTCCTCCGCGTTCAGATGTAGTGACCCGCGGTTCGGATCTCGCGTAGAGTTGTAGGTACCCTTCATCACACGTCCTTTGCCGTTACGAAGAGGATTAAAAACCCCCAAACATCATCAGTAGCATCACCTTAAAAATGTACTGAATGTGGAAGTCTTAAAATTGTTGTTAATACTAGTGGTGTACCGATTAATCTGAATCGGCAGAATCGGACTTTTTTTTGCATCGGCATCGGCCAAATTTAGCCGATTCTCTTACCGATTACAGTGTTTGGAATTTAAAAATTTTCATTACAAAACAAAAATTATATTTATAGAAAATTGAACATAAGAGATACTATTTATGATAATTTATACTCATCTCAAAGTGTAATTATGTAAAAATATTTTATATTTATGGAAAAGGCAAAGCTTAATAAGTGAAGTTGCCCATAAATTTAAATTTTCTCTAACTAGCTAATCTCTAAATATTATAAACTATTATAAAATCCTACTCTGTTAATAATAATTTCATATTAACCCTTTACTGCACTGTGCGTCGAATACGTAACGTTTCAAATACACGCATTTAGACAACCCTACGCAAAAGTTCGGCGATAAAGGGCTAAATTGTACTTTATAATTTATATACAGGGTGGTCCAAAAGTCCCTATCTATTTTGCCGAAATAATAGTATTTTAGGATAAAAATGTAGTAACGTAATTAGATGTACGTATATTTATTTATCAAACTTGGGTCTAAGATTCGACGTGAGGACCATCAGTGTCTTCAAATCTCAAATCTGTCCACTGCATTGCGGAACACATTCTCAGTCATCTCTGGGGTTATTTTAGCGACTGCCGCTACAATCTGGGTTCGCAGATCCTGCAGGTCTGTAACTCGTGTTTAATCCGGAGATCGTGCTACCCAGGACTTGTTTCCAGTCCAGCGATTTGGTAAGAGCTCATCAAAGTACGCCCGAATGATGTTTGCATAGTGACATGGAGCGCCATTTTGTTGAAAGACAATAGCGTCGAGAATGCTATCTCAACGAAGCTGGGTTTCAAGAAACTGCTGAAGCATGTCAAGATAAATTGACCTTGCCGTAACTTCTGCAAAGAAAAACGATCCGTAAATCTTCGATCTTGTCATACCCAACCAGACATTAACTTTAGGAGAATATCTCGCCCATTCGTAGAACTCTTGTTGGTTTTTCACTAGCCCAGATACGACAATGTCGATTAACCTTTCCGCATGTGTGGAATGTCGCCTCATCACTGAAGAGAATGTGGTTTAATATCAGGTCATCCCATAAGTAATGTTTTTTACGATAGATTAGGTTTAAACTAGTCCTACTCGGTTTAAGCATAAATTTTCCGAAGGTTATACATACTTTACAGACCTTGACCAGTGAAGACGTGTTTTGCTTTATGTGAACCCCTCATAAACATGGCGGTATCAGAAGAGCATATCAGGCATATAATGCTTTATGAGTTCAAAAAAGGGAATAGTGCTACTGAAGCAACGCGAAACATTCAGGAAGTTTATGGCAACGATATTCTGCATGTAAGGAAATGTCAAAGATGGTTTCAAAAGTTTAGGAATGGTGACTGCTGTTTGACAGATGCAGCATGCTCTGGATGCTCTGCTAAGTTTGATGATGACCTACTGTTAGCCGCACTTGAAGAAGACTGTTCAACAAATGTCGAAGAATTGGCCCAGAAACTCAATTCATCCCCGTCCACCGTCCATCGACATTTGCAACAACTCGGGAAAGTGCCTAAGCTAGGAAAATGGGTGCCACATGAATTGTCGGTCGACAATCTGAGGGTGCGGGTAAACATTAGCACGGCTCTTCATTACCGTGAACTCCAAGATCCGTTTTTGCACCGTTTAGTGACTGGTGATGAAAAGTGGATACTGTACCAGAATGTTAAGCGCCGTCGACAGTGGGCTTGTGCCGGAGAACCAGCGACACCACGGCCAAAACCAAATCTTCACCCTCGGAAGGTGTTGCTTAGTGTTTGGTGGGATAAAGGTGGTGTAATACACTTTGAAACCTTACCACACAACCAAACAATCACCGCTCAAGTCTACTGTCAACAACTGGATCGATTGAACACTGCACTAAAAGAAAAGAGACCTTCTTTGGTTAATCGGAAAGGAATCGTGTTCCACCACGGCAACGCACTTCCTCATACCGCTCAGATCACTTCTGCAAAAGTTGAGGAGCTTCGGTGGGAAAAACTTCCAGATCCTCCATATTCTCCAGACCTTGCGCCTTCAGATTATCATCTCTTCAGGAGTCTGCAAAACTATCTTGACGAGAAACCATATACTTCTTTAGATGACCTGCACACCAGTCTTTGTACGTTTTCTCAAAACCGCCTGAATTTTATAAACATGGCATTGAAAAGATTATAGGACGTTGGCAGTGTGTCATTGATTCCGATGGAAAATATATACAAGATTAAAATGTTTCAGTTTTCCTTCCCTTCCTTCCTTCCTTCCTTCCTTCCTTCCTTCCTTCCTTCCTTCCTTCCTTCCTAAAAACGACATTACTTATGGGATGACCTGATAAGTTTTCGGTATCACTTTTTTTTTTTTCAATCATTTCTGTGTACATGGCAGCTCGTTTTGGATAATCCTCTTCCTGTAGCACTTGAATATGGTAACTTTTCTTTTTTAATGTTCATTTTAAAATCTCTAGAACAGTCGTTTTTGGTATGGTCAGTCTACGTGATAGTGTGCGAGTTGACATTCTAGGATTTGTTTCAAAGGCATCTCTTACCAATTCATTATTTTCTTGAGAGGTACCTGGACGTCCAGATCTTGCCTCATCATGAACAGATCCTGTTTTTAAATTTACTGACCAGCTCGCAAATTGCTTTGTCTGTAGGCGCTGGTTTGTGAAATCATCATCATTCGAATTTTTTCGAATTTCTTTGCACTTCTTCTTCCCTTGGATATGTAGTGTTACTACCATCACACGTTCTACATCATCATCATCATCTATGGCTTGTAAAAAATAAAATAGAAATATCATTACTATTTCAGCAGAATAGATAGGGACTTTTGAACCATCCTGTGTTAAACCATCTTATTTTGTTTATACTTTTATAAATCCAGATTATATATACATTTTTTTTTTATTGAAATTGGCCACCAGAGACTTGAAATTTTAATGAAAAATTATTGTTGTTGTTGACATTGTTGAAAAAAGAATACTTTCAACTTAAGGAAACCAATTATTTTAGTTTTTCATGGAACCGGCATCGGCTAAATTTTGGAATCGGTACATCGTTAGTTATTACCACTAACTCTAACGATTTATTATATCATATAAAATGGGTCAAGCTTCCCCGTTGGATTACTTTATATCAAAATTTGTTGCATGACAGAATTTTTTTATTTTAATTTTTCTATAATTTACATGCTTTTTTATTTAATTTCAGTTTAGCCCCTTTTGAAATGCCTGCAGAAGTTCACCATCCGCTGAATGGATCTTAAATCTTATGTTTTGTTTCCGCTTTGACATCATTTGAGTTGACACGTATTCGTAATGTGTTTTCTTGATGGTTATTTTCGTATTATTTTACTGTGACAATGAGTCGGGTATTTCTTAGAATGCTCTTTATTATATACATTTTTTCTTTGCCCATTTTGTGAATGTTTTCAGCCCCGCCCCCCTCGAAGAACATCCGTTGGCGTTAATAGACCCTCCCCTTTTATGCTTTCTTTCAGCCTTGAACTTCATCACCCATTCTCATTAGTATTCCAGCGCAAACTCCTCCTCTAGTCTTAAGTCACCCTGGGGCAACGGCGGCGTCGGCATCGGCAGCGGTGGGGTTGGGGGTGCTTCCTTCGGCTCGCAGCTGCAGAAGTACCCGAACTCATTCTCCCCCAAACCCCCTCCAACTTCCCGCTCCATCGAGGGGAAATTTGACCCTTTCGAGGATTCCTTCGGGAGCAGAAAGCAACAACCAGCCAACAACTGGGGGCTGAATAGCCCCCTCGGTTCTTCGGGATTCGGCTCTCAAAATGGGAGTGAAGCTCATCTGGAAGGGGCAGACCCTTTTGGGGGAGATTACGACCCCTTCAAAGACTCTCAAGGTATCAAAGAAGCTGATGAGTTCTCGTGGGACGACGAAGCCGACACGCTCTTTTCTGACGGCTTGTCCGATTCCGGTCTGGGTTCGGCCGCCGGCGGGAAAGACCCATTCCTCCCGAGTGACTTTAGTCCACAAAACAAAGTGAAAAACGCTTTAAATATCGGTGGAGCGACTTCCGGTGTCAGTAAGAGATCGAAGTCCGCTTTGGGAGACCCGGCGTTCATTTTGAACCAGTCTGAAAAAAGTGTTCCGACGCGTTCAAAAACGTCCTTAGGCAGCCCTGGTAATTTGGATATGGATTTCGACCCGTTATCCACTTCCAAAATGGATTACCCTTCGTGGAAAAGCAACGAAGACCTCTTAAATGAGAACTTCGTTTCGGGTGCAGTTAAAACTAGGAATAACATCCACAGTAAAAAGAATTCTCGAACATGGATCACTAATGATGATGATGATGAATCTTCTAAAAATGATATAAACTTCAATGCCAATTTTGAAGATCCATTCACTGCATTTGGTACTAAAAACTCGTGGCCCCCAAAAGGGGAGAATCCGAGGCCCGAAGGTAAAGCGATCAGTCACCAAGAACAAGCCGACTTAGAGTTAGCGATAGCTCTTTCCCGGTCTCTAGTGGAAACTTCAAACGTCTCGCAGTCAACTAACAGAAGCGCTCGGTCGCCCTCCACTGGTCTCTGAAGGTAAACCGAACAACAATAGTATTCTAATAAATTATGTAATTGTATATTATAGGCTTACAAAAATATATTATATATATATATATATATATATATATATATATATATATATATATATATAAACTGTATATTCGATATATCTTCTCATATTAAAATTAAAAATGTCGCAATTACCTTCACACTTGATTTGCATGTGACCTTGATGCTAGCTAGTTTAGCAATACAGTATATAGGAAGAATGTTTGGTACATAAAGGTACATTTTCATTTTTTAATTAATTATTATACATAATAATAATAATAATAGTTACTAATAACAACTTTGTTATTAGACGTTTTTATCAACTATTTGAGTCACTGTTTCGTGTCTAGTTGGAATTTATAAAATTGTTATCTTTGCATGAAAGACGTGCTGATGATGAAACAGGTTGCATAAGAAGTTATTAGGAGAGACAATAGGTTGTAGCGACATGATTGATTCCTTATTTTATGATGAGGTTTTTAACCTTTTGGAAGATATAAAAACTTAAGAATCTAAATTTGACAGCTTCGTAATTAATTTCAACTGTGGAACGGGAAAGTAGTCCGAGTGCAGTTCATGTTGGATTACTTTACCGTCGGGCAGTTAATTAACCATCAAGGATATTAATTCTTAATACCTTTTTGGCATTGTACAACAACAGTCTACTCTTCAAATATTGTAAATTAGAATTGTTGCAGTGAACCCTCTCGTGTCTTCGGTCTATTACTGTTGTGAATATCTTTTCTTATAATTGCAAATACGAGTCAGTGAACTGTTGAAAATGTGTCCCATTGTATATCTGTATCAGTTATTCTTTTACTTATATATGTAATATATATATATATATATATATATCTGAACTAAGATTTTATTTGCAAACTTGTATCGCAAGTAATATAAGAGAAGCCTAGTCCCACTTTGTGTGCGTTTGTATGTGTGTAAGAACTATTTTGTTTTTTGTTTTTCTTAAAAATGGAAAGGTTCGTAATCACTTACGGTCGCTTCACTATATATATATATATATATATAATTGACAAATAAAGCATTCCTCATTTCCAAAGTTATTATTTACCTTAGGTTTTAAGAATTGTTTTTGTGAAATAAAATTCGTTATATATATATATATATATATATATATATATATATATATATATATAATCTCAGTATACTTGCATATAAATAGTATTTATTTTTTATTGTAAAGAACGAGAAATTATTGGAGATATGTAATATTGATGTAAATATATATAATTCCCAATTTGTTTATTAGTTAACTCATTAAGAATTGCTTATTTCATTGTATTGTGTTGTAAGGACCTAATTTTATATAAATCTTTAAAATGGTTTATTTGACCATATATATATATAAATTTTATTGTGTGGTCAGTATGTACAGCTGTATTGTAATATATATATATATATATATATATATATAATAAAATATTTGAACAAAATATTGGAACTAGTTTTTTTCCTGTCTTGATTAATTTGTAAAACATAAATTTGCTCAGGACTTAAAACTGAATTTTATATATATATATTATATATATATATATATTCCCCTTAATTTCTCCAGCTTGCTAATAATTGTCTTCCATTGTTCCTTTTTCATTTCATTGTCATATTTTTTTAATTTATTATTATATTATTCTCCAAAGAGCTGAATCGATTTAAATGCCTTATTAATAAAGACCATATCATAATGATTTAAGGTCAGATATTCTTAGTTGTCAGTAATTAGAATTTTTAAATGTTTTCTGGGAATTTATTTTTTACTACTTTCGTTTTGATATTGTTGGTTGGCTGTTTGGGAAGTGGGCGTAATTATGAAAACTTTTACGGCTACATTTTACTCGCTATTGCGTATTGCATGCGTTACGAATTTTGGGGGTGGGTGGTTTGAATCTCGAAAGAGCGAAAACCGCCCAAGATTTGTTGGAGCAGTTCCGAAACAAGTGTACAGTTCCCGGGCAACTAGATCTCTTCTATTTGGTTTTTAAGGTCGAGCGATGAAAGAGTCCTGAAATTAACGAGTTAATATGTTTGATTTAAACTTCTTTTTATTAAATATTATCATCATATATAAATCTGCCATTCCACGATTTGTGTCATAGTTGTAAGATGTTTATCGTCATCTGGGGTAACTTTGCCAATTTGGGTAAAGTTGAAATAAAACACTGTTTCTGTAAGTATTAAATTTACAGAAACAGTTGATTGTGTATGTTTAGTACATATATATGTTATTGGAGGCCGTACAATTTTTTCACAGGTTCCTTTGTTCTATTTTATTAAACTATCCCCCCCCTCCTGCAATTCTTGGCTTTATTAGTTACGAGGCATATTTTGTTTATCATGACTAATTTAATTAGTAAGGTGTGTGTATATGTATATATATATATATATATATATGTGTGTGTGTGTGTGTATATATATATACATATGTATATGTATATGTGTATATGTATATGTGATCATATAAAACCCACATGCTTTAAATTTCAGGTTGTTTGGTCATAGAGATATGTTGGATGACAATGTTACCCCAACATTATGGAACCTATGTGGGGTAGCTTTGCCACCTGGAGAATTTAAAAAAAAAAAATACTTTATTCTTATTTCTACACTGAATCTATATCCTATTATTTAAGATATTTCTGATAATAATTTACATAGCTAGATGTGCTAATTATAATTTATATATTTTGCAGCTTTGACTTGTTTTTTCAGTTTTTCTATATTGATTATATTTTACTTACACTTTATATGTTGTTTGTAATTTTAGAATGCCTCGCACTTACCAGAAAAAATTAGGATCAACATGTGGACATTTTGTGGAGACTGATATTGGAACGTGCAATTTCTGCTGTAAAAGGTCGTTTGAATAAATCTCAAGAAGCAGAAACCTTCAGTGTCAACAGAACAACTCTTCGTTATCGTCTCGTAAAGGTAAAGTGGTGCTAAAACCTGGTGGTCCGACTGTTTGAAAATGAAGAAAATATGATGCTGGACTACATAGTAAAAATGGCTGAATGGGGATTCCCTGCTGGTACATTTGATTTGCGAATGCTTGCTGAAAGCTATCTAAACGAACTTGGTAGAAATGTCACATGGTTTCAAAGAAAACTTCCTTCATGTGAATGGGCGGACTCCTTTTTAAAACGCCATAAATGTAAACTTTCACAACGACTTGCATCCATTATTACTAGAAACCGAGCTCTTGTTGGTCCATAGGAACTAAATAACTGCTTTAAAAAACTTGAAACTGAATTAGAGAACACTCATTCTGACAATATATTTAACTGATGAAACTAATCATGATGATGATCCAGGGAAGAAAAGCGTGTGCTGCGTAAACGTGGTCAAAAGTATGTTAGCCAAATATGTAACGCATCCAAAGCTGCAACTTCAGTTACGTATTGTGGCTCTGTATCAGGCATTCTCGTGCTTCCTTATATTGTTTATAAAGCTGAAGGGATGTACGATACTTGGGTGAAAGGAGGCTCCCAAAGGTTTTCCACTATGCCCTGACCATTGTGTTGTAGAAAGGAGCACTGTATAATCGCACATCCAGTGGGCGGTTTCATAGCATAACATTCTTAGATTGGTTTAAATCATTGTTCAACTGTATCATGTATTTATTAATGGTTAAATTGGTCTTGATTGCGTAAACGACTATGAAATTGTAGGATTTAAAAGAATAAAATCTTTAACTTCAAACTAAGATTACATTCGGTTGAAATTTAAAAATTGGGAAAACTGAAGCTCACTGACCCACAGCACTTTCGAAGCTCTAAAAAAAATTTCTGAAAATGACTATAAAAGAAATAGGGGTGTGGAAATATGCTTGCTATTAATAAGCTCTGAGATTTGATTGTATTTAACACTGCCTATGCTTTTGAGCCTTTTCTACTAAATACATGTATTCAGATATAATTCCTTTACTTCTTATAGGCTTGAAACACTTTTTTAAAAATAATTCTACTGGCAAAGTTACCACAATAAAATGATACTTTCATCTAAATAACAAAATACCTTATTTTTTGTATGATCGGCAAAGTATCCACTATTTGGGGTAACTTTCCCACCTGAAGTTTTTTAAAAACATTCTCCAGACAACTCGCATCCACAATGTGATTGTGGTCAGAAAGTTAGGTTGGTACATTGGTATTGATCGCAATATCTCTTGTGTACCTTCATGTTCCATAGATGTAAAATATATTGACTATTAAGAAAGTGGCAGAGTTACCCCAGTTTGGATTGGATAGGATTGGCTTTCTTTTTTACTAGTTTCTTTCTTGCTAAAAACTTTAGTCTTGAATTCCTATATAATAAAGTTACAATAAAAGCGATTCAACATAACATTTCAATGTCGGGTAAATATATTTCCACACCCCACCCCGAATGTAATCTTAGTTTGAAGTTAGAATTTATTCTTTTAAATCCTACAATTTCATCGTCGTTTATGTAATCAAGACCAATTTAACCATTAGGTCACTTTTATAAATACATGATAGTTGAACAATGTTTAAACCAGTCTAAAAATGTTATGCTATCAAACCACGCACTGGATGTGCGGTCATTCAGTGCTGCTCTTCTACAACACAATGGTCAGGGCATAGTAGAAAACCTTTGGGGGCCTCCTTTCACCCAAGTATCGTACATCCCTTCAGCTTTATAAACAATATAAGGAAGCACGAGAATGCTTGATACAGAGCCACAATACGTAACTGAAGTTGCAGCTTTGGATGCGTTACATATTTGGCTAACATACTTTTGACCACGTTTACGCAGCACACGCATTTCTTCCCTGGATCATCAGCATGATTAGTTTCATCATAGCTAAATATATTGTCAGAATGGGTGTTCTCTAATTCAGTTTAAGTTTTTTAAAGCAGTTATTTAGTTCCTGTGAACCAACAAGAGCTCGGTTTCTAGTAATATTGGATGCAAGTCGTTGTGAAAGTTTACATTTATGGCGTTTTAAAAAGGAGTACGCCCATTCATATGAAGGAAGATTTCTTTGAAACCTTGTGATATTTCTACCAAGTTTTAGATGCTTTTAGCAAGTGTATCAACAGGGAATCCCAATTCAGCCATTTTTAGCACCACTTCACCTTTTCGGTTATCGTCTCTCAAAAGAAAGTAGAGTTGTGCTATTGACATTGAAGGTTTTTGCTGCTTGAGATTTATTCAAACGACCTTCTTTTACAGCAGAAATGGCATGTTCCATATCAGTCTCCACAAAATGTCCATATGTTGATCCTAATTTTTTCTGGTAAGTGCAAGACATTCTAAAATTACAAACAAAATATAAAATATAAGTAAAATATAATCAATATAGAAAAACTGAAAAAAAAACAAATAGTGCTTAAAAATGTATTTATTAAAGTGACCTAATGGTTAAATTGGTTTTGATTGCGTAAACGGTGATGAAATTGTAGGGTTTAAAAGACTAAATTCTTTAACTTCAAATTAAGATTACATTCGGTTGAAATTTAAAAATTGGGAAAACTGAAGCTCACTGACCAACAGCACTTTCGAAGCTCTTAAAAATTTCTTGAAAATGACTAAAAAAATGGGGGTGGAAATATATTTACCCGACATTGAAATGTTACGTTGAATAGCTTTTTTTGAATTTTTATTATAAAGGAATTCAAAACGAATAAGAGTTTTTAGTAAGAAACAAACTAGTAAAAAAAAAAAAAAATTATGTTCTTCATAACCAATCCTATTTGGTAAGCATTACCATAACGTTATTTATTACTTTATAAATTAGCCAGAGTTTGAGTGTGAGCATTCACAAATTGTTCCTGTGTAGCACTGGTGCATTGACAAACCGTCAGATTAGTTTTAATAGTATCAACACTAAAACTACTAAGCTGTTCACCAAAAAAGTAATAGGTTTGTCAATTTTTAGTTTTCATCTATTTTTGCTTCTCATTTTGTAATTTTTTTTGTAATATGTATATATTATTTTTTTAATTTGTCATCCTGTTCTTCTCCATTCATAAAAATAGTGAAAATTGTCAGAATAATTAATTACTTATTGCTGTTTCCAGTCTTTGACTACTTCTCTTTCGATAAAAACTAACTTATACCTCTTATACGAGAACTCGCATTCTTCTAACTCGGTTGATTTTCGATGTATTTTCATAGTGATCAAGTGGCTTTTAGCTTTTGGACACTGTTTTCCCGTTGTCAGGTTATATTTATATATATTTATATTATAAAGTATCAGTATTACCATACCATCATGATCTTTCCTTACGGACGATCAAAAAAGGGATGTCCAAAGCTGTTTTAAGCCACCGTTTTAAAAGAAGCGACTTTGGTTAACTTTTCTTTAATGAATCTCTCTTTCTATAGATGGTCCTGCACATTTTTAGCCGTCTTCCTAAGGAACGGGATTATCATATTGATGGAAGATCATATTAAGTGTAGATTATATTGTATAGTTAGTATGAATAAGCCGTCTTTTTGTTTCTGTAATATATTATTTTCGTAGGGAGAAATTTTTTTTCTTGTCCTGGCCTTACTTGAGACTTGTTCCACGATGTGTTGTATGTCAGTCATGTTATCTATGTGTATATAAGCTTAATAAACAAGTTAAAAAGTGCGGTGTATTTATTAACCGAAGTCAAAGTTTAGAGAGATTTCTTAAATTTCTTCCCTTTTTAATATTTCTGTACTTAAAGTAAGTATTCGCAGACACGAAGTACAAGATTTTAAAATGAATAATTGAAAGGAGTTACCTCGACTGCAAATCAGCCGATCGATATATAATTCAATATAGCGGGTTAGCGGGGATTCCCAACCTGTAGTACGCGGATCTCTCTCAGGTGGTAGGCAAAAGGGTTATAAATACAGTTTGCTAATTGATAATGACTTCAATGATAATTTCAAATATTTTTAGTGAATAACCGACAACTTTTTGGACTGCTACTCAGTTTGTCGTCCAGGTAGATTTCAAACTATTTAACGATAGCACGGAAGGCTAAAATAAAGTTTGATTCGTTACCAGTGTCGATGAATAATATCGGAATAAATATAACCTCAAGACAAAGCTCAGAATTAAAGATTGAATACCACAGTACCCTCACTACGGGTTTGGCTAGGTGGTACTCAGAAAAGCATGTTGACAAAAACTGGTATACCAACCTAGAGGGGTTCAAAACCCTAGCACTAGAGTAGTGGTCAACTTTTTTGATCACGCACCCTTTAATCGACAAAAATAATTAACACGCACCCCTAATGAATAGGAAGATGATTATATATATATATACAGGGTGTTTGAAAACTTTCTGTACAAATTGTAATGGGGGATAGGCAACACCAAGACGAACCCTTTTCGTCTATAAGTGTGTGTCCGCTGACGTCACTATTCGGCGCGAGAGGGCGCCGCTGCAATTGGCTAAAAGGTGAAGTGGGCTAGACTCGCGCTTGCCGCGGGCATTCTTAAATCGGACGTAGTACGCGTAACATGGAGCGCTTCACGACTGCTGAGATGGCTGACATGCATATGGTGTATGGGGCTGCCAATGGAAACTGAAGAGCTGCTGTGAGGTTGTACCGACAGCGCTTCCCAAACAGACGTGTGCCAAAGGAAGAAATCGAGGTATGTTAAATCGGGCGATCTCGGTGGCCAGGCTACGGGCCCACCCCGGCCTATCCATCGGTCCCCAAAAGTGGCGTTCAGATAATCCCGCACATCGTTGCTGGAGTGTGCTGGGGCCCCGTCGTGTTGAAACCACATTCGTCTACGAATAGCCACGGGAACATCTTCCAGCAGTTCCGGCAACGTTTCTTCAAGAAATATCCGATAAACCCGCTCGTCGAGTCGGGCAGGCAGCAGGTACGGCCCAATCAACTTGCCATGGACGATACCCGCCCAAACATTGACGGCGAACCGTTCTTGATGAGCATGCACCCGTGTAGCATGTGGATTTGCGTGCGCCCACACGTGAGAATTGTGCATGTTAAACACACCCTCACGTGTGAAACAGGCCTCATCTGAGAACAGCACATAAGCCGGAAAATTAGGCTGCACCGCTGTCTGCTGCAGAAACCAGCGTGCGAACTCCACACGAAGAGGGTAATCCCGAGGTTGTAATGCCTGGACACTCTGACGATGAAACGGATAACTGCTGCTCGTGCAACACACTCCAGACCAGGTCGTGGTTCACACCGAGGATACGTGCAACACCTCGCGTGCTTGCGCTTGGATTGTCCTCAAATCGCCGTAGGATTTCTTCTTCCATGTCAGGAGTGCGCACGTTTCTCTCCCGACCAGTGTCATGCATGTTTGCATGGAATGTTCGTTTCTCGCAGTCGCCGATGCAAATGCGCAAACGTTTGGTGGTTTGGCACACGTCTGTTTGGGAAGCGCTGTCGGTACAACCTTACAGCAGCTCTTCCGTTTCCATTGGCAGCCCCATACACCATATGCATGTCAGCCATCTCAGCAGTCGTGAAGCGCTCCATGTTACGCGTACTACGTCCGATTTAAGAATGCCCGCGGCAAGCGCGAGTCTAGCCCACTTCACCTTTTAGCCAATTGCAGCGGCGCCCTCTCGCGCCGAATGGTGACGTCAGCGGACATACACTTATAGACGAAAAGGGTTTGTCTTGGTGTTGCCTATCCCCCATTACAATTTGTACAGAAAGTTTTCAAACACCATGTATATACATATATATATATATATATACATTGGTTAAATATATATATATATATATATTGGTTAAAATATATATATATATATATATATATATATATATATAGGTTTAATATATATATAATATATATATATATATATATATAGCAGTTAAATGTGTGTATATATGTATATATATATATATATTTTTTTTTTGGTTTCAAAGTTTCACCGCTCATGGCCACCAAAAGCAAGGTGGATAGCAGAGCGAACACACGACGAAGATTATGGAACGGCTAATGGAAATGAACAATAGACCGGGGAGGAGGAGGCGGGGGGAGCAGAATGATCATAGCGGAGTCACAGCCGGTAAAGAAGTCGGGAGCGAAAGAGGAAGGAGAACAACCCGGTTATCAAAAAGTAGGGACCTTCAGATAGAATAGCGCCAAGCCTATCACAAGGCTCGACGCTCTCCAAAAAGGGAAAAGACCGCGCAGCGCAGAGTAAAGCGGACACTCCACCAGGAGGTGGGCAACTGTAAGGAAAACGTTACAATTGGGACATCGGGGCACCCGATCCCCGGCCATCAAATAGCCATGGGTGTGGCCAATACGGAGGCGGGCCAGAGCCGCCGCCTTATGGCGCGACCGATGGAAGGAAGAGGCCCAACATCCCAATTTGGGTTTAATCTTGCAAAGTTTATCTGTAGCGCCATCCCAGCGACTCTGCCACCGGGAGCGCAAAAACCTACGGAAGCCAGGGATATAATCGGAAAAGGGGAGGGACATGGGTGAAACCTGTAGTGGCACGCGGAACGGGCAGCTCGATCGGCAGCCTCATTACCAGCCACGTTAACATGTGCTGGGACCCAGCAAAATAATACCACCTTGCCACCGAAAGCGACAAGGGTATGGCACAGTAGCTGGATTCGTCGGACCAGTGGGTGGACAGGGTCAAAACACTCCAGGCCATCCAGGGCACTGCGGGAATCCGAATAGATGACAAACGACCCATCCGGATGCTCCCGCACCACCTCCAGAGCGCTCAGAATGGCATAGAGCTCCGCCGTGAAAACGGAAGCCTCACCAGGGAGACGGGTACATCGGGGAGCAAGGGCAGACGACTGGGGAACAGCCGCGGCCCCAACACCCCCCGACGACCTCGAGCCATCCGTGAAGACCGCAACACATGCAGAGTGACACGCCGCGTGCTGAAGGAACAGAGAGCGAAGCAAGACAGAGTCAGAATCGGCCCTGCGAACGGGACGCAACGCTCTACAGCACGCAACAGGGGTGCTCTCCCAAGGTGCAACACCCTTGAAAGAGAGCGGTATAACGGATGGAGGAAGAATGCCCATACCATCGAGGAGGGAGGTCACCGTGTCGGTGAAATACCAACCCCCATCCCGGCAGAACGCCCTCTCCACCACCTGGAACAGAGGAGAGTTGGGAAGACGGAGGATCCGGAGATAGTGCTTAGCAATGAGGAACGACCTCCGATCCCCCAAGGGAGGGATGTCGCACTCAACCTGCAGACTATCAACCGGAGAGGAGCGGAAGGCGCCAGATGCCATGCGCAGTCCTCTAGAGAGGACTGGATCCAGTATCCGAAGGGCCGTACGGGAGGCGGAGCCATACACCACACTCCCATAATCTAATTTTGACTGTACCAGGGACACGTACAAACGGAGGAGTGTCCGCCTGTCCGCGCCCCATGTAGTATGCGACAGATGTCTCAGCAAATCCAGGGTACGTCTTGCAGACTCGCGCAGCCGGCGAAGGTGGGGAACCCAGCTCAAACGGCTGTCGAAAACCATACCCAGGAAACGCACTGACTGAACGACGGCCAGAGGCTGACCCCCGAGTGTAAGGATAAAGGTCGGGACGGCGCCGGATCCCCGTCTCCTCGGCGGAAGGAAGGCCACACACGAAGTCTTCGGGGAAGACAGCGTAAGGCCCACCGACGACGCCCAGCGTTCAACCCGATTGACCGCGAGTTGGACTTGCCTCTCCACGAGGGGGGGGACTCGTCCCCGCGGCATAGACAGCCAGATCGTCGGCATAGATGGAACATCGCACCGAGGGCGGAAGGGCTACCGGTAGCGCAGACATGACCAGATTGAAGCAAGAGACGCTCAAGACACACCCCTGGGCACCCCCTCCTCCTGAACATACAGGTCAGATAGGGCCGCCCCATTACGGACGCGGAAAGTGCGACGGCAGAGGAAGTTACGAAGAAATGTGGGCAAAACCCACAAAACCAAGAGACTTCAAACGGTCCATGACAACTCCCCGACGGGTCGTGTCATAGGCTCTTTGGACATCAAAAAAGACGGCCAGAACAAGATTCCGGCGGGAAAAGGCCTCCCGTACATCATGACCAAGGAGGAGAAGGGGGTCCAGAGTACCCCGAAATCGACGAAAGCCATACTGGGTCGGGGGGTATAACCCAAGCGACTCCAGTGTAAAGGAAAGTCGGACGGCCACCATCTTTTCAAAGAGCTTGCATAAGCAGCTCGTCAAGGCAATAGGCCGATAGCCCGCCGCCACCGCCGGATCCTTCCCCGGCTTAGGTATCGGGACCACAATCGCCTCCCTCCAACGGGGAGGGAACGACCCCTCAACCCACACCCGGTTGAAAAGATCCAGCAAGAAGTGTAGGGCCATCGGGTGCAGATTCCAAAGAAAGTCATACGGAATGTCATCAGGGCCAGGGGCGGAAGAACGACGGGTTGCCAAGGCAGCCCGAAGTTCCCGCATCGTAAAGAGATGGTTATAGGGCTCGTTCCCAGGCGGCGGGAACGTAACATTCGACAAAGGACGATCCGCAGCTGAAGGCGAACGGGAAACCGCAGCAAAAGCCCCAGCCAGCCGATCGGCCACAGCAGCAGGATCCGAAAGGAAGCCGTCCCCGTCCCGAAGGACAGGGCGACTAGCAGGGACCGGCTTCCCCTCGATATTACGTACCTTCCGCCACACAGCAGCAGAAGGGGTAGACGAGGAAATGCCGGACACAAAAGCACGCCAAGAGGCCCGACGGGCCAACTTGAGAGTCCGGCGGGCGAAAGCCCTCGCCCGCCGCATCTCAATCAAGTGGTCCGCGCGCCGGGTGCGGTGGAAGCGGCGCGTCGCCCTCTTCCTCTCGCACACCGCCCGGTGACATGCTGGAGTCCACCACGGGACGCTACGCGTCCGCGGGTTACCGGAAGATCGAGGAATACAGTCCTCCGCGACGCCCATCAACACCCGCTCGAAGAACTCCAAGCTCTCATCCACAGAGCCAAAGCTCAACACTGAACGGGCAATGACGGAACGAGCTCTGAAGGATGGCCAGTCAGCCCGCGCAAGGCACCACCTCGGTCGAGACGAGACACCCGGCTGCGGTCCGACCGGCTCAAGACAGACTGGGTAATGATCACTGCCATAAGAGTCCCCCAACACCTTCCACGAAAAATCGAGTAAGGCATCGAGGGACACCAAGGAGAGATCAATACAGGTAAATGAACCCGTGGGTTCGTGGAAGTAAGTAGGTTCACCGGAATTGAGGCACGCAAAGGAAAGTTCCTCCATTAAGGAGAGCAACATACCAGCAACATTAGTTGACCGGACATCTCCCCAAGCCTGGTCGCGACTGTTAAAGTCCCCGAGGAGGAGAAACGGTCGAGGTAGTTGCAACACCAACTCGCGAACCGCGTCGCGAGAAGGAGGGTCATGAGGAGGAATATAAATCGAGCAGGCAGTGTACTGGCGATCTAAAAAATAGCCGCACAGCCACAGCCTGCAAGGAAGTGCGAAGAGGCACACCTCGCGATGGTAACGAATGATGCACATAAATCGCCGCACCCCGCAGGCGTGTGTGCTCATCCGGGGTGCAAGGGAAACCAACATAGCCAGAGAGACGAGGGAGTCCCCGCGCAGCAAGGATAGTCTCCTGGAGACAAACACATGAAGGCCGCTCGCTCTTCAGCAGGGAGGCAAGGTTCTCCCAGTTAGCTAAAAGCCCCCCTACAGTTCCAATGCAAAATGGAACTGTAAGGGGAAGTGGCATTATAAGAGGCAGAGAAAACAGAGAAATAGCCACGGACCAAGCTGAGCAGCAAACTCAACGGTCCGCAACCAGGGACGGAATCGGCTTCCCCGACTCACCCCGAAGGGGGGGGGGCCACCGAACTCGCAATATATATATATATATATATATATATATATATATATATAATCTCACCTTTAGTTAGCTTCCGCCCGAATTGTTCATTCTGACGAAGGTCAAGCTTTTCACTCCACCTTAGACCTACAGTTTAACGTGGAATCCGAACCACGCCCCATCAGCAGCCCAGCGTCTTAACCACTAGGCCACCGAGGGTACCCCTTTATCTACCAACCACTTTCTTTATTGTGTGGAAGGATGAACAGCTGGGTTTTGCTGCGCGCCGACTGCTGTCGGGTCTCGAACCCGAGGCCGAATGGATTTGGTCAGCGACGCTATATATATATATATATATATATAAAACTCTGCAAGATTAAACCCAAATTGGGATGTTGGGCCTCTTCCTTCCATCGGTCGCGCCATAAGGAGGTGGCTCTGGCCCGCCTCCGTATTGGCCACACCCACCTGACCCATGGCTATTTGATGGCCGGGGATCGGGTGCCCCGATGTCCCAATTGTAACGTTTCACTTACAGTTGCCCACCTCCTGGTCGAGTGTCCGCTTTACTCTGCGCTGCGCGCCTTGTGATAGGCTTGGCGCTTTTCTATCTGAAGGTCCCTACTTTTCGGTAACCGGGTTGTTCTCCTTCCTCTTTCGCTCCCGACTTCTTTACCAGCTGTGACTCCGCTGTGATTTTTCTGCTCCCCCCCCCTCTCCTCCTCCTCCCCGTCTATTGTTCATTTTCGTTAGCTGTTCCCTAGTCTTCGTCCTGTGTTCGCTCTGCTATCCACCTTTCTTTTGGTGGCAATGAGCGGTCATACTTTGAAACAAAATATATATATATATATGAAAAATTATTTCACGAAAGTGACACGTGAAAAGTATTTATGATGAATAAAACCACGAAGGAAAAAGAAACACAAAGGGGTGCTCAAGCGCTTTCGTCTAATGACATCCTCAGGAACACTGGAGTGAAAGGACAGATCAAGGCAATATATAGGTTACAAAAATAAACATACATACATACATATTCACATATATATACATATATATATATATACATATATATATATATATATAAATATATACATATATATAGTAAGCATAGAAAAAATTGTGGGGAGCCAACATTTATATGGTCACAGAAGAATAAAGAAATAAAAATAAATATAAATATAAATTGAGAAAAAATTAATTACAAAATAGTGCCTTAGTGATATATATGTCACAGCCTAAATAATCATAAAGAAATAAACAGGCAAATAAAAAAAACCATAAATACATATACATACATTATATATATATATATACATATATATACACATATATATATACATATATATATATTATAAAGACACTTTTAGCACTTTGGCCGACCTTCCATATAAATTCAAATGGCTTTTTTATGGAACAGGTCACAAAAAAATAAAGAAATAAATATAAATATTGTAAGTGGAGTCAACCAATTCAAGCTCAAGAGGGAGGTTTTACAATCGATTTAATAGATGCTGCCAAATTGATATATATGTCACATTATTAAAAAATAAAAATTGAAAGATAAATTTTAAGAGAGGCACACCAATTTATAAGGGAAAAATTACCACATATATGTGTGTATATGTATGTATGTATGTGTGTATATGTATGTATGTATGTATGTATGCAGTTAAATATATATATATATATTGTATATGTGTATGTACCTTACCTTACCTTACCTTACAACCTCACAAAGGTTCTGCGGGATGATTTCTCATTTCGTGAAGGTCAAGCTTGTATATATATATATATATATATGTGTGTGTTTGTGTGTGTGTGTTTGTATATATGTGTGTATATGTATATATATATTTGGGTATGCGGGTATATATGTGTACGTGTATTATTTGTAATTTTTTCAAGTTATATTTATTTTTATTTCTTTATTCTTTTGCGACCTACCGTTTTCTCAGACAATAATTATAAAAACAAATTTGGTAATTTTTTCCCTTATGCATATATATATATATATATATATATTCTGTATATATTGCGTTTATATTTCGTATATACCGTAAATATGTTGTATATATATTTTATTGTTCTTTATATATCATCTAGGGATCATTTTGTTTTCCAATTTATATTTACTTGTATTTTTGTATTCGTTTGTGACTATAATATGCATATGTGGTAATTTTTCCCTTATAAATTGGTGTGCCTCTCTTAAAATTTATCTTTCAATTTTTATTTTTTAATAATGTGACATATATATCAATTTGGCAGCATCTATTAAATCGATTGTAAAACCTCCCTCTTGAGCTTGAATTGGTTGACTCCACTTACAATATTTATATTTATTTTATTTCTTTATTTTTTTGTGACCTGTTCCATAAAAAAGCCATTTGAATTTATATGGAAGGTCGGCCAAAGTGCTAAAAGTGTCTTTATATATATATATATATGTATATATATGTGTATATATATGTATATATATATATATATATGTATGTATATGTATTTATGGTTTTTTTTATTTGCCTGTTTATTTCTTTATGATTATTTAGGCTGTGACATATATATCACTAAGGCACTATTTTGTAATTAATTTTTTCTCAATTTATATTTATATTTATTTTTATTTCTTTATTCTTCTGTGACCATATAAATGTTGGCTCCTCCCACAATTTTTTCTATGCTTACTATATATATGTATATATTTATATATATATATATATATGTATATATATATATATATGTATATATATGTGAATATGTATGTATGTATGTTTATTTTTGTAACCTATATATTGCCTTGATCTGTCCTTTCACTCCAGTGTTCCTGAGGATGTCATTAGACGAAAGCGCTTGAGCACCCCTTTGTGTTTCTTTTTCCTTCGTGGTTTTATTCATCATATATATATATAATTTAGGGTGATTCAAATATTGGGGTAAAAAAATTTTTTTATATATTTTAATGTGTTCAACCCTTTAAATGGTTCATTTCAGCATAAACCAACTATCCTAAAATATTTTAGCAAATTTTTAATTTTTAGGGGTTGCTACCAGCAATTAAAAATTGACAGAACGACTCAAATTGTCAAATTTTTCCACACTACCCAGGGGGTACAGTACAAGGCGCATTGCTTTTTTTTAATGTGGAAAGCTCCCCCGTAGGTCCTACCATAACCACAAGTATGCATAATTAAACTAGCATGATATTTGAGACATTAGCTGTCCTTACTTCATCAATGTTTCTTTCTTTCTATCAGGGTAAACAGCCCTGTAGTTTTTCACTACTTGTAGCAAGAATTGTTTTTGATCTTCGTCATGTGTTAGTATTTTATATATTCATCCATTAATTTTACTCCTCTTTCCGCTATATCATTCACGACTTTCCACTGTTTGAGAGATTTCTTAGCGGAGTTATACTCTTCATCATTATGCCATTCTTTAGCATCTTTGAGTAAAAATTTTGAACTAAATTCTGTTTTGTAAAGAATCTTTGAGTATTTGATGACAAAATCTTCTAATTTCTTCGTTGGAATAAGTGCAGGATCTAGAAAAGCCCGTTTTGCAGGAAGAGTTTCTGTTGTATTTTGCAAGGCCTTTACAATTTTGTTTTTCGTTTCAGTAGGCACTTCATCATCATAAAAGGCCAAGGCTACCAGTTCTTCTGATAGGTACCAGAGGTGACCTAACAGTTTTTTAATAGCAACAAATGCAATTGTCATTTATTTGTTTGTAGACTACAAGATTCTGTAATAATTCCAGAGCAAGACGAGGAGCGCAAGATGGCACAGGAGCTGTAAACCATGCCTTTACATATAACCGAGTAGCAAATAGACAGATGTCTTTTAGAGATTTGAACATAAAATTTTTTAATGAATATGTAATTCTGGCCATCCACCTAGCCCGATGAAGTCCCGCTGGATGTTTAAATTTGATTCCACCTTTTGGTTCACCTCCCCAAAAAATAATTGTTAACTGCAATAGTTCTAGGTAATCGTCTCTTGGTTGGAATGTATCTAGTTGATTTGTTGCAAATATAATTATGTCATCTTTGATGTCATGAATATTTTCATAGATATCTGGATCTGATAATGCTGTCTCGTAGTCCTCCTTATTAATGCTTGACCATTTTTCTCTGAACTTCTTAAAAAGGACTATATCTGGGCCAGAAGATGGTGATAAAGACTTTGAAACAACAGCTTCCAGCATAATTTCAAATATATGGTGTCGAATATATAAATCGTTGTCGAATTTTGTTCTAGAAGAATAGCTGCACCATTTCTAGGGCCAGTATTGGCTGCCGTTGTATTGAAACACATGCATTTTATTTGTTCGCAGATGTCCCATTCAAGCGATGTCTGATTGTTTGCATTAAAAAGAGACTCATTTCTGTCACTCAATTTTGCAACATCAAGACTTCCTAATAATTTATCATCAACAATTTTCTACGTTTGCCAACCTTACTTTTCCATGTTGAAGGTTGTGCAGCACAGAAACCAGATTCATCACTTTTACTCTCCTCTGATTCTGATGATGTACTGGTGAGTATGACAGCCTCTTCACTCTTCTTTCTTTTGATCTCTTCTTCTGCTTTCCTCTTTTCATAACGTTGTTGCTTTTCTGCTGCTCTTTGCTCTTTTTTAGCAACAGCCTTATCAATGGTACCCATTTTTCCATGACGTCCTTTCTCACGTTGCATTTTCAAGAATTTCTTATCATCTTCTATTTTTATAAGCTGCATAGCATTCTCATGAGCAATGTCAAATAAGTTTGCCAGTTTATCTTTCCATTTTTCTTCTTATTATTTAAATTTTGTGATCTTTTCAATTTGTTTGCTTTGTTTTTCTTAAGCAGCTGTCATTCCTTCAGTATTCCTTGAATTTTATCTACTACATGTATTCTTTGTTTTGCTGGTATTCCTGCTTTTTTCCAAACTGCTAGCACATCATCCGCAGTAGAGCAGCATGATTCTCTAATGTCTTGCTTTTTAATATTTCTGTAGTGCATGAAGAGGGCCATCATTTCCTTCTCTGATGGTAATACGGATGTTTTTAGGACTGCAGAGGGCTGCCCAATTAGCCATACTTCAGTTTCTTTTCTTGTAGAACTTCTCCCAAATGAGCAACTGGGTGATGGTGAGTTAGGCCTAGCTTCCATAATCGATTAATTGGTATCAAAATTACGAGTTCCAAGCAACAATTAAAAGCAAGCTAGTATATAAACCATCAATTAAAAATTCTGAAATATAAACAATTAAACAAAATCATAAGTTGTAAAAACAAACAAATTGAAAAAGGGGGAAACTTTGACGCCTGGTAGCACATAGTAAATTTTATTTAAAATTCACCAAATTTGGCATACACTACTTTTTTGTCATAGGGAACAAAAATACAGGTTGAACAATTAAAAAAAAAAACTTTGATTTTTTGAATCACCCTAATATATATATATATATATATATATATATATATATATATATATATATATATATATATATATATATATATATATATCCTTTCATTATTTACTAGTAAGTTAATAGTATACAACAGAAATACGATAGGGTGAAGATATACTTACCAATATAATTTAATGAGAACAATGTGGCTGACTGTGCTTCATAATTTCTGAAAATCCTGGTTTGACATTGTGATACAGCGATTCGAAGGTCCGGTTCCAAGTTCAGTTTATTTCGATTCTTGGTTTTAATACCTATCATAGCAGAAAAAGACACCTCACACGGATATGTGGATCCAAATGGAAGGAGCGCATCGTTCGCTGCTGGTTACTAAATCTGGGTACTCATTTTTTAATCCAATCCACCAATTGTGCACAGTTTTCTGTTGAAATTCGGTTCGTAAACTTGTATCTTCCCTGATGTCAATCAACTGTTATTTTACAAAATAATGCGGCGATCTCGAATTGTGATATTTAGTTTGCTAAATTTTAATCGCAAGTAAGCAATATCGCGGATACTATCTCGCAAATTCCTAGGAATGACTGTGTGTTCG
The DNA here is from genome assembly GCA_023014485.1 of Bathynomus jamesi. Lineage (NCBI taxonomy): Eukaryota > Metazoa > Arthropoda > Malacostraca > Isopoda > Cirolanidae > Bathynomus > Bathynomus jamesi. The sequence continues at coordinate 45,924 of JAJOZX010005210.1, forward strand.
CGACTATTTTCTTTCTCGGTCATCATCTTGAAATTCAAAAAATTTCTACGAAAAAAAACTGATAAATTAATCATCAAATTTTCTTCGCGCACCTCACTTTGGAGACAGCTGCACTAGAGGACCACAGATGTGCTTGCTTAACTGGGTTGCGAAGGGTTTGTTTTGTAGTGATGGAAGTTAAAAAAATGATAGGCTTGTGAATGGAGTCGGTTATCTTCATATTTCAGTATTTTCATTATTAGTAGTAGTATTAATTGAAGTAGAATCTACATTGCATTAATAGGGAAAAGTACTATTTTGATATTTTTCCTCGATAACTGGCACAGCTGAGTAGTTCCAAGCCACTCGTGAAGAAAATAGCAGTTAAATTTAACATGCTTCAACGTCGACAACCCACGTTAGACAATAGCGACTTTTCCAGCCTCCCCTTACTCTACGTCACCTCGAGCGCTTGAAATAAAGGTACGTAAATATATAAAATTTCGGTAATTTTTGTGTATATAATACATTGATTGCACCAGACGTCTTCCAAACCTCTGTGCTGGTTCCTTTACGGCTCCCACAATCCATTATTCACCATGGCTGAATTGAAATCTTTGGTTTTGATGATATTTTAATTAATCCAGATAGGGTTACCAACTTTTAAATCTCCCAAAATTGAAGATAAAGACACGACTTTATCTTATGTATCCATGGCTCCAACACTGAATCGACCAGACGGGCAGCAGTTAAACAGTGTCATTTGAAGTAAACCCAAACACAGCTACCAAGTTGCTTTGGTAGTTGTGTTTGTTGATTATTTGCAGACTCTTCTTGGCTGTAGTTTTGGCTCCTCAACGACCTCTTTACTAAATAATGCACGAAATCTCCGATTTTACTTTAAAAATAAAATAAGAGACGGACAACTAAAACCGGAAAGTTGGCAACCCTAGATCAGACTCAACCCTTTCATTCACGAATATTTTTTCTTTAAACCAAAAAATATAAGATTTATTATTTAAAACTAAATATTTTAGTAAATAGTTACTTACATTACACCCATTTTGGATTCCTTTTCAGACAACTAAACTAAACTGGTATATTAATGTATAAGAATTTGTAGAAAAATTGAAAGATCACCTGAAGATCTCCCCCCTCCCCCACAGCTCTACCTCGGGGGGAAGATCTTCAGGTGATCATATATATATATATATATATATATATATGCCCGGTTAGGGTCATTCAGATTCCCAAAGCGCACTTCTCTCCCTAGAGAGATTTAACCCCCCCTCACCCGCTCGTCTGTACCATCCAGCAAACCTTCCACTTTTTAACAGCCTTCCGACACAAGACAATCGCCTTCTGCTGGGTCCCGTCACATGTCGGCATCCAGGGTAACGAGGAGGCGGACCGCACGGCAAAGACGGCCTGCTTACTGCCGGCCTCCCCCCGACCCCTCCGTGTCTCCGACCTCTTCCCGACTCTCCACTCCCACTTCCGCTCCATCTGGCAACGGGAATGGGACCAGGCCACACAAAACAAACTCCACAAGATCAAACCGCAATTAGGATACTGGGCCGCCTCATTCCACCGGTCCCGCCATAAAGAAGTGTTTCTAGCCCATCTCCGCCTAGGACACACACGCATTACTCATGGTCACCTTATAGCTAAATCGCCAGCCCCGCTCTGCCCTACCTGCCATACCCCTATCACTGTCGTACATCTGGTCGAATGCCCAAACCTGTCCGCTCTTCGTCGCAGGTGTTTCCCTCTCTTGTCCAAAATTCCCATACCCGAGCATTTACAATCCATACTCGCTGAAGGCCCCCATTTTTCAGCGGAAGCGATTTTCCTTTTCCTCATTCATTCCCATCTGCTTCATCGTGTCTAAGACCATACCCCTCCTACCCACTATCCAGCAACTGAACTTTCCTCACCCCCCTAGTCTACCATCACTAACTCAGTAACACCACCCACCCACTGCCTCGCCGAGATATGTACCACTTTCACTAGGTACGAATCGGCGGTAAATTAAAGAAAGAAAAAAAATGCCCGGTTAGGTTAACTGAATGCCCGATTAGGTCAACTGTACGCCCTTGATGATTGGTTAGGTTAAGTCATGATATTTTCGTTAGTTTAAACGAAAATATCATGACTTAACCAATCGTCAAGGGTGGTGTACAGTTGACCTAACCGGGCATTAAATTATAGGTCTGCCCTGTCGTGATATTTTCGTTAGTTTACTGTCAACACTGGGGGTATCTCCAGGTGGAGCGGACTGGGGTGGAGTATCTTCAGGTGGATCGTGCTGGGGGGAAGATCTTCAGGTGGACACTCTGGGGTGAAGATCTTCAGGTGATCCAAATTGTATTTCCGGTAATGAATTATAGTCCCACTAGTACTGAAAGGGTTAAATACAGTTCTTAAGTACTCGTCTCCTTCAGTTTTGAACATCTTATTAGAACTCTATAGCTTCCCTTAAAGTACTCGTTTGTTTCCAGACAACAGATACGGGAAGCGATTCGCTGCTACCCTTAAACCTCAGTGTCTCGTTAATTATCATCAGGTTTACTAGTATTGTAAAAGAATTGAGAAAGTAATGTTCGTCTCTTGATTAAAAACAAAAAAAGCATACGCACCACATGGAGGTGGTGGAGCCTTCTTCCTGCGTGATTGGTGAACTTCATGGGGCCGTTCCTCCGTTAATCCCAAAATTTTCAACCATTTCTTTGTGTTTCTTGCCCCCATCTATCACTGCTGAAGAAGGCAGAGAAATATGAGGAGTGTCTTGCGTTTTTATTTGCATAATTACTAGCTCTTCTGGTGTGCAGATTTCTTCATACAGTAATCAGAAAAAAGAATGTAAAAGGCAATTAGTAAATCAGTAATGCTCACTCTCGTCTGCATCTCGTGAATTTCGTTAAAGGAAGACCAAGTTCATTCTTTTTTGCCTTTGTAGGCATTTGTTTGCATTGCATCCTATTAAAAATAAGGATTTACTTCTGGTTATGGAAGCCACTTGTTCTTCCTGTTCCAAGTATTCATATTGAAAGTAATGTCTTACCTTGAGCATTTCGTGAATGCCCCCACACGAGAAATTTTGCCCGCGAACTCGCCTCACTACATCTTCCGTATGTCGTACCAATGATGCGACATCTAGTTAGTTACTGACATTTTAATTTTAGAGTTCAAAATTCAACTTCAAAATCTTTATTCAGGAAAGAATACAAGTGACGGAGTTTTACAGTTTTTAGACATTTGATATGACATTAATAAGTTTATATTCACTGTACTTTTATCTGAATATGTCGTTGGAAGCATGGACGCTTTTTAGGTAAAATTAATGCCATTTAATTTATTTATTACATTAAAAAAGTGAAAATGTCAAGTGATAGAAATAATGATAACAAAAAATAATAATAGCAATAATAATAATAAATACAATTTATGAAGTTTACAAAATGTTACATAATTTTAAATTAAATGATTTAGTCTATTTATTAGAAAATAAATGGAATTTAATAAAAAATATAAAAAGTAAATTATGAAATTAAAAGTGTATAATGAACTTAACATATTTTTAAATAGTTGATTCTTAAATGGAAACATTACTCTGGTAAAAATGGCAGTTGCTTCCCTTCCTCACCCTTTTGGCTTGGCTCCACCTATGACGATCACTCCAGATGAATTCGCATTACTTCCTTCGTGGATCTTACAAATAGGATATCCTACAGGGTGTCCACAATATCTTGTCACCCCAGTAAAATGCTAACTGATTTTCATTTTTCTTTCAGAACCATTTGAAATGTGTGATAGCATATCAATACTGTATTCCACATATACAGGGTGTCCCATAAGTCCGATCTCATAGGAAAATTTATTTTAAATTAAATTTACAAAAGTAATACACTTGAACTAAAACAAATGTTCAAATTGATGTCTGGTTTTGGGACCCTTTTTTTTGTTGCAGATAGAATAATACGCAATGGTTAATATGGAAGCGAGTTATACTCCTGAGGAAAAGGCGGCGGATGCCTTTTTCTCGGGAGTGTAACTCACTTCTATATTAGCCATTGCGTGTTATTCTACCTGCAACCAAAAAAAAGGCCCTAAAACAAGACATCAGTTTAAACATTTGTTTTAGCTCGAAATTTAATTTAAAATAAATTTTCCTATAAGACCTGAATTATGGAACACCCTGTATATACAGTATATATATATATATATATATATGGGATGAATTTGACAATTAGACACGTGAAATGAATGAATGATGCAAACCCACAAGGAAAAAGAAAAATGACTCTATGGCCTTTCGTGTATAAGTATATATATATATATTTTTTTTTATAGCTACTATAGTTATGATATCATTATGTTAATATTATTATTAACATATTATTATTAATCCTTATTGTTATTATCCTTCTTTGCTCCTCACTTTCTATCCCCCAAAGTGTCCCCACGTTTGGAACTCTGCTTTCTTATTGACGAAATAAGTAAATTATTTATTTGGAATACTGACAAACACTTGTTCCCGACTGTACATTAACTGTCTATATAAATTTGCCGTAATTGTGGTAAAAAGTAACCTCTCTCTCTCTCTCTCTCTCTCTCTCTCTCTCTCTCTCTCTCTCGAAAAGCCTGAAAGAAACCTCAGATGCTCAAAGCTCTCGAGGAGAAAGTTGGTGGAACCGATTAGAAAGTTTGTGTCTGGGGAGAAAGCGACGAAGGTTTCAGGTCTCCTGAAGGTGTTCCTTTCTCAAAGGAGTCTTCAAAGGGCGTCAAACCAACTTCTTCTTCTGCACCTTCTGCAACTTTACGCCAAAATTCAGTATAAGGTTTTGCCTCCAGTTGGGCTTATAATTAACTTTGAAAACTTAACATATATTAATTACCAATTCTCGCAACGCCCTACACACACACACACACACACACACACACACACATATATATATATATATATATATATATATATATATATATATATATATATATATATATATATATATATATATATATATTGGGGTTGTTTAACCTCCTTCGCAATATGTAAGGTCACATGACGGAGGGGACCTACAGCTTTACGTGAGATCCGAACCACGGGTCGCTACATAATCTGGGCGCGGAGGATGGTTTCCCATCCAACTACTACCCAGACCCAATGTCACTTAACTTCGCCTATATATATATATATATAATATATTGTGTATATATAAAACCTTGGTTAACCTTGGTTTTGCTTCTGCCCGAATTGTTCATTCTGACAAAGGTCAAGCTTGTCACCCCACCTCAGAGTTTAACGTGGAATCCGAACCACGCCCCACCACCAGCCCAGCGTCTTAACCACTAGGCTACCCATTTATCTACCAACTATTTTTTTTATTGTGTGGAAGGATGAACAGCTGGGTTTTTCTGCGCGCCGCCTCCCGTCACCGGGTCTCGATCCCGGGACCGATGGATTCGTAGTGAGCGACGCCAACCACTACACTACGTGCGTGTGTGTGCGAAGAGAGAGAGAGATAAATAGATAGTTTAAATAAAAATGAGAGTTTACGCCCTGCTGTAAAAGCAACAGTTCTTAAAATACATGATATCATACGTTCACCCGTCAGTCAATGTCTATACCGTATTAGTAACACTAAAAACAACAGTAAACTACTCCAAATAATTATCCAATGTTACTCCAAGAGACGAAAAGATTATATAGAAGCTGTATCTCCTCCAAATCAAGGAAAGAGCCTCCAGAGATTTCAAAGAATGATATTTCTAAAAAGAAATGATTCATCGTCAAGAAAGATCCCTCTTTTCCCATTACCTTTATTGGAGAGAGGCGTCTGACCTCGACAGCATCGTTTGTCGAGTGTCATGGCGGGTCTGTTCTCGCTTGTCGACTCTCTTCCTCTCATTCACAAATTATCTAATCCAATTACTGTGACGTCACTCGTTTTTATGACGTCATCAGTTTTTAGGGGACCAAAGAAAATGGACAGCGTCGTTCCGAGTTAATATCCCAATTTGTAAAACTTGTCCCTTCCATTACCTTGATTCCGTTTTCATTTGCTAATTGGTGTTTTAAAACTTGTCACAACACAAGAGACATTAAGGAATTCTATACTCTAACAATATATATACACACATATATATATATATATATATATATATATGACTGATATATTGTGATGGCGTTAACTTCATTTTTTAGATTATAAAGATTGAAGCGACCTTCATATTTCTTTAGATTTTCTTCTTCCTTTTACGTCACAAATGAAGAAAAATATTTGACAGAAAATTTTATAAACTTTACTGAAGGAAATTATATTTTTCTTATTTTTATTGTTATTATTATATATATATATATATATATATATATATATATTAACGGATTTATGGATTTGCTGCCCCTTGAATGGAGGAAGAAAGAAACATATTTTTAAAAAATTATATTTCAGTTTAAAAACCAATTTTAAAGTCACAGTTTTTAAAGGAACTCAAAAACATTCATTTTAGGAACAAAAATTATAAATAAAGAAAATTAAAATCATTGAAATAAATTCAAATGCATTTTTTCTTCTCGCTTTTTTATATAATTTTTTTTATTTTTTATAATTATTATTATTATTTTTTTATGGACGCCCGTAGGCTTAGTCCTTTTTGGCCTCTACCTCGGTGGTGTAGTGGTTAGCGTCGCTGACTACGAATCCATCGGCCCCGGGTTCGAGACCCGACGGCAGCCGGCGCGCAGCAAAACCCAGCTGTTCATCCTTCCACACAGTAAAAATTGGTTGGTAGATAAATGGATACCCTGGGTAGCCTAGTAAAGACAGTGGGCTGGCGATCGGGAGGTCGTGAGATCGAGTCCGGGCGAGGACTTTGTAATTTCTGTCCCCCCGTAAGGGGCGTGGTTCGGACTCCACGCTAAACTGTATGTCTAAGGTAGAATGACAAGCTTGACCTTCGTCAGAATGAACAATTCGGGCGGGAGCAAAATCAATGTTATATACAGGGTGTAACAAAAGTCCGTTCTCATGCAATTTGAACATGTAATGGATTAATTAGTAAGTAAGTTGATTGTATTTTTTGTAATGCATAGTTAAAACTATTTTCTCGTTCATTTTTCTTATATTTCCCTATGAGAACTGACTTTTGTTACACCCTGTATATATATGTATATATATATATAGGTGTATGCAGAGTGCGTCTTGTTGCCGAGTACCATCCATTATTACGAGGAAAATTAATCTTTCTGAATAAATTATTTAATTGTAAATTTAATAATAACACCTAAAGTTGGAGTCGTGAAAAGGAAGGTAGAGATTGTTACGTTTCTGCTATTTAATAAAGGAACAAAGTCGTTAAAGGGTTAATATAATAGGCCAATATATTTTAATAATTAAAAGGAAATTCCCTTCTTGTTATGAGTCGCTGTTGAGATATTTATTTATTTATATAGAATTTCTAGGGTATTCACCCTATTAAATATATGTAGTAAAAGAAAGCTTTCTTTAGTTTTATGAGCTGCTGTTGAGGTATTTATTTATTTTTTGTAGAATTGCTACAATATAAAATTGACTATACACGCTGCTCAATTTACAAAATAAGATCTTGTAATAAATATGTTTATAAAAATTTTTTAAAACACATAAACAGCATTTCATAAATTTGGGGCTTTTACAACGCTCAAAATATAAAGTTGTGGGCAGTCGGATAAAGTTGATGGGCGGAGCTTAGCAGAAAGCAATTTTTCAATAAAAGAGGTAAAGAGAAATGGACCCCCCCCCCCCAAAAAGGGTAACTATTAAAAATAGGCTGAAATTTTGTATGCAGTAAAAAAATCAATGAGTGATCGAATAGTGATATTAAAGCTAGCTTTATTAAAAAAGTTAAAATTATATGCAACTGGAAAGAGAGAGAGAGAGAGAGAGAGAGAAACCTTTATTGATACAAGAAATCATGAAATTTGAAGAAAACTTTTTTAAAGGCGTAACTCTCATAAAGTCAAAATAAATAAACGATTTATATATAAAAAAAGATGTTTTAATATAAAATTGTATAGAACTTAATAATAACAATAATATTGTTTTTAATCGTCAGATAAAAAGAAACAAATTGAAGAACCATCGCAACTATATAATAAATAAATGATTTATTTAATTAAAACTTAAATTTTGAAAATAAACAAATTTATCAATATATTTCCCTTCGTCTCTCTCTCTCTCTCTCTCTCTCTCTCTCTCTCTCTATATATATATATAATATATATATATATATATATATATATTATATATATATGTATATACTGTCGCATAACATGATTCTTCTAAAAAGATTGTTTACCTTTTAGTACTGAAGAAATTACATTTCAAATATGAATGCTGAATTTTCCTTTTCAAAAAGAGAAACCAACTAACTTTTAGGGAATTTATTTGAGAAAAACATGGCATATAATTTGATTGTAATTTCGTCTTCAAAAACCTTACAAGTCACTTGCAAGCTTTGTTATAATGTTTCTTTTATATATATATATATATATATATATATATATATATATATATATATATATATATATATATATGAGTGTTCCTGAGGATGTCATTAGACGAAAGCGCTTGAGCACCACTTTGTTTCTTTTCCCTTCGTGGTTTTATGCATCATAAATATTTTTCACGTGTCACTTTCGTGAAATAATTTTCACATATATATATATATATATATAATATAAAATTATATATATGTTACACACAGACCATTCACGGTCTGTGTGTAACATAAAACTTTCTCTGGGGACCATTCTGAGTTGTAGCATATATATATATATATATACAGTATATATATATATATTATATATATATATATATATATATTTTTTTAAATGGAAGTCCATTGTGTTTCTCAAGTACAGAGGATAATAATAGTAATGGTAATATCATTATAGCCAGTGTCGTAACATCGCTTCCCGCAGATCAGCGAGGTTAAACGATATTGAGGCTGGGTTGTAGGTAGATGGGTGACTGTCCTCCGTTACCACATGATGCAACGACCCGTGGTTCAAATACAACGTAAAGCCGTAGGTCTCCGTCGTATGACCTTTGCTGTTACGAAGGAGGTTCACTCCAAACAAACACACTCTGACATTCAGCTACCCTGGAGGGTCAAGAACAGATACACCACCTGTTCTAAACAAACAATATTCACAGTAATGTTCTTCCTTATTCACGGGATGTTTTGCCACTTACTTCTTATGTGAATAGAAAAGGGGCAAAATGGTATGCAAATTACAAAGGTATTTTAGTGATAATGAAATATGAAAACGAATCTCCGCAGAGTTTTTGTGTATATATGCAGAGGTATACCCCGCTATGCGCGAATTCGATATTACGCGGTTGATTAAGGACCTACGTCATAATAAAGCAGAAACACTCTCGAAGTTACGCGGTTCGAGAATTCTCAAGTCCATCCGCGCGAACATTCGAGAACATTACCAAGGATTTCAATTCACCCAAAATATTGAGACGACCACAGAAGACGTTGTTTCATTATCTAAAGAGGTTTTGGTCTCGAAGAAGTCGAGAGGGATGATATAGAAGAGCTCTTAGAATCCCATTACGAAGAACTATCAAATGAGGAGTTGAAGCAATTGGATGAGCTCAATAAAAAAAGAGGATGCTGAATCCGAAGAAATTCTGTCCCCAACTCGAGTCCTGACTTCGAAGGCTCTATCAAAATCCTTCAAGCATATTGAGGTAGCTTTGTTCATTCTAGGCGAACAGGACTTTGATGTGGAAAGGTTCTTCTCAAAGGTTGCCAGGAATGTCAGGCACATGACTCCAGATTCCTGGGATCTTGGGAGCATTGCTCCAGTAAATTTGACCATGAGAAAAAGTAAATTTGGGTTTGGGTTTTGTTCATCCGCTAGACGTTATGCAATTTTTTTGCGTATACATTCTTGTACAAACCAATTTTTTTAAATTACAAATTTAGTTATTTTAAGTTTAGTTGGTAATTCCATATTTAACAATTATTTTTATTTTTTGTTAAGCTTCAATGTTTTGATAATTAAAATTTTATTAAAACGTATATTTTTTTAATATAAAATTATCAGGATTGGACTATGTTCCATTGATCTCGGCCAGGTTTGATAAATTGGCCAGATAATTACTTGTGCGGTTTTAAGTAATCCACCATGACTCTAGAATTGAAAAGTTTAGTTAAGTTTAAACTTACTTTTACTTACTTTAACTTACCTACTTTTACTTACTCTTCCTTACTTTTACTAAGTTTAAAGCACTTACTTTTACTTACTTTCATTGTACTATATTTACTTACTTTTACTCACTTTTACCATACTATATTTACTAACTTTTACTTATTTTGTATTTTTTCAGGTAGTCAATAATCAATAATGGATCCTAATATTGATGAGGTTGGAGAGAAAAGTGAGGGTGTTAAAAGGAGTTACTTTTGTGGTCAATGCAAGAACAAATATTCAAAGAAGCAAAACTGGGAGGAACATTTTAATTCCAAAAAAATATTTGTTACAATACAAGAGGTCCCAGAGTTTGGGCCCACAGCTTAGATATTGCAGTAAAGAAATACCAGGATGAAGTGCAGCAAAGAGATACGGCAAAGCGGTCATTTAGTTTGTTCGCAAAATGTGCTAGTGCTAGACCTCAGAAAAATGAACCAACTTCATCAACTGCTAATCTAGAAAATGAAACTTTTTCACTAGATGTTTCACAGACTGAAGAAAGTGCTTCTCCTCCACCTAAGAAACAAAAGGTAAATGAGGAATCTGCGCATCAGACTAACAAAACTGCTTTAGAGGAATTTGAAAATTCCCAAATCCAGAAGACATTGAATGCAATTTTGCGCCTAACAAAAGAAACTCACGAAGCTGTTGTGGTTAATAAAGAGAAGAGTCAAAATATGCCTTCAAGTGCAAGTGTTGCATCCAAATCTAATAAAGCAAAAAGCAACAAATTTGACATTTCCATAGCCCATTTAAGCAAGTGTAAATCAATACAAGAAATCCTGAACAATGATTTGATCAAATCTACATTCAAATTGGTGGAAAAGAAGGATCTAGGGCATGCTGATGATTCATTTTCAGTACCAAGTGATATAATGGAAAACATTGCAAATAGTGACACTAATATGCCTGATGTAGATATAGCTGTTGAGGATGAAGATGATGATAATCAAGAAGATATTGATGATGCTTCTGATGATAAAATGTTTACATTATATTGCATAGCTTGCACAGACCCAAAGCATGTGCTTCAGACAAACATTCTAACATAAAAGGTTACTTCAATGTTAAAGATTTAACCTATGTATGCAAACAAGGAGAAAATCAAGTGAGATGGTTTAGAAATCTGAAAACCCACCTGAAGAGACATTTAATTAAACTTCAGCATCATCAAAGAGCTGCTGTTTATGAAGTGATGAAAACATCTCGGAACACTACTAAACGCATAGAAGACTTATGTGGCAACATCTTATACTACATAATGAAAACAAACACTGCATGGGCTCTATATCCAGTACTTCTAGCTGTATTACATAGGTCAGGTTGTGAGGTTGGAAATTTGAATCATAGCACACATGCGTGCGAGACAATTTGTGAGCTATTAGATAATCAACTTAAAGAACAAACTGTAAAGTGGTTCTTAGAACAAACTTCAGTAACAATAACAGCTGACATTGGAACAATTTTGGGATTAAGCATGCTAGTTGTATTAGTTATGAGTGAAGAAGATAAGACTGTAAAACTTGCTGGGATAAATTTAGTACGCAGCAAATCAGGAGTTTATTTGGCCAATGAAATTTTTGATGTGTTGAAGTCTCCTAATCACTTGAAACTATCTGAAGAAGCAATTAAATCCAAGGTATCTGGAATGGTTGGAGATGGGGCTTTTTGTAAGGACAACGAGCCATTTAAAAACGAAATGAAAAGTTGTTTGGAGAAAATTTCAAATTTCGATGGGACTTAATGCATCTTGTGAACAGAGCCACGTTGATGCATTGAAGAAAATTTGTAAACTAAGTGAGCTTTTAGACTTTATTCAGAATCACACTTCAAATCTGAGATCAGGCCTTGACTATACCAATATGGTTCTTGACAATATCATTGGTTTTAAGAGACCAAAACTCAAATCTGATACTCGCATGGTTAATTACGAATTTGATCAATTTGACAGATTTGTGGAAAATTGTGGTTTTTTTTATCATCCACAAGAGAAAGAAATTAGTGCCAAGTTCTATGTATTGATTTCCTATGTAACAAAGATTATGTTGCAAGTAGCTCAAAAAACCACAGTCAGTGCAGAATTTGTAGAAAATATATTTTATAAAGAAGGAGGGAAAACTGTTATGTTAAGAGTGATGGAAACAATTTCCAAATTAGCTAATGGAGGAAATACAATGATGTAGTTTCTGAATTTAAGCACGATACCACAGGGCAGCAAAAGGAACTAACAGCTGAGGATTACATCCTAAATGAAGTTTACAAATACATCAAGAAACGTTCTGATTACTACCAGGTTGCTGAAGTTGCTAGACCATCCAGAACCAGATCTGAAAGTAGTTTTACAAAACTCGGTGATAAATTGGCTGACAGAATATATAGAACAGCTGTGGAAAGGAATCACAGCGAGATTAAAGCATTTTGATAAAGATGGATCAACTGCCTGGAGTGAAGCACCAGCTGAAGGACATTCTCCATTCTTGGTTACATTGTTGAACACAAAGGATCCATTAAGCCATCTCATTTGACTAAGCTGTGCAGAATTGTGAAGGAGGGTCCAGCTCCAGGCACTAGATCTGCTGTAATGATCACACAGAAAGCCATTGATCAGTGGCCAAGCATACATGGCGGTAAATTCACAACAAATGCCTACATGCAAGGTCTAACATCGTCCACTGTTGCTGCTGCAATGAATAAATAAACTTAAGGTGAGTTATAAACTGTACATTATTGTATTATTATGTTTAGCTAAAACAATTTGTAATTGGTATGTCGTCAATTCAAGAGTTTACTATCATTAACCTATCTAGTGGTGTAAGGGAAAAAAAAGTAAATTCAGAGCTGTGCTCCAGTAAATTTTTTCAAATCTGGAGTCATGGTCAGGCATCCCATTCAATGCTACAAAGAGCTTCATGCTGAGAAAGTTCGGAACGCGAATCAAGCTTCCATAACTCAGTTTTTCTCCCTCAGATGCGCCTTCAACAACCCTTCCAACGTCTCCAACAACCTTTCAAGCCTAAATTCCATCTTCAAGTTTCCCTTCATTCGGTCTTAGCGCCTTTGCCACCTTCCCCCTCAGTTTATATAAGTAATACATACATATTTGTTTACTATTAATGCATGATATTACGCATTAATTATTGTTCCCTTTCAGGTTTATAATTAATTTATATTGTCGTTATGTTATTTGATTGCATAAACAGTTCATACGATAGGTTTATCTATTGATTTTAGGAGTTTATTATAGTTTGAAAAATTTTTATGGAACGTAACCCACTAACCCCCTAATTAACAGTGTGTCTATAGGAAAATATACCTCACTATGCGCGAATTCACTATACGTCGTAGTTTCCAGGAACACAACTACCGCGTATAGCGGGGTATACCTATATACAGTAACTATATATATATATATATATATGCCTCTATACTCTATACAGAGAGAGAGAGAGAGAGAGAGAGAGAGAGAGCAGGATCAACATGTGGCGAAATTTCATAAATTTATTTAGTAGTGCAAATGTTCGGCAATACATTTGCCATGTTTGGTGTCTCTTTTATTCCTTTGTTTCTTCAGTGGAATCTAAGTTAAAAGCACAAAGCAAAAAGTTGAAATTTTTAAAAACTAAAATAAAAAAAAAAAAATATAATAACTACATAATAATAATAATAATAATAATAATAATAATAACACGAATAATAATAATATTATTATTATTATTATTATTATTATTATTAATTTTTTAATTTATTATTTTTTTAAATTTTTTAACCTTTTGCTTCGTGTTTTTAACTGAGATTACACTGAAAATGGCAAATATATTGCCAAAACGTTTGGACTATGAAATAAATTTATGAAATGTTCACCACTGGGGTGATCCTGTTATTTCTTTGTAAACTTCAGTTTCTGAAAAATAAAGCAATAGTTACGATACACTATATATATATATATATATAAAGAAGGACCAACATAACAGCAAACATTTCCGTTTATTTTTATACTTGAGACGTTTCGACAAATCTTTTGTCATCATCAGTGAATTATAAGTCTTAAAACCTTAAAACAAAATGAGAATGAAATTACATCAATACACAATTAAAATCATTAACATTACATCACAAAAAAATAAAATCATTAAAATTAAATTAAAATTACCTCAACTGGTAAATACACAATGTTTACATCAACCTCCATACTTGGCAAAAACTAAGCGAAAACTGTATGGTCAGTAAATTAGAAGGTATGATATGTCTATGAAAATCGGTTGGTTAGTTAAAAGAGCTGTAATTTGTAAGATGAGCTATTATTGTTAATGGAAGGTTTGTTTCTATAGATGTACAAAGATTCTAAAATTCGGAGTTCTGTAAGGTTATTGGATTTGGTTAGAATTTCGAACTGAGTTTTGTGAAGGGGATGGTTGTTTTCATTACCATGGTTTCTAACCATCCCCTTCACAAAACTCAGTTCGAAATTCTAACCAAATCCAATAACCTTACAGAACTCCGAATTTTAGAATCTTTGTACATCTATAGAAACAAACCTTCCATTAACAATAATAGCTCATCTTACAAATTACAGCTCTTTTAACTAACCAACCGATTTTCATAGACATATCATACCTTCTAATTTACTGACCATACAGTTTTCTCTCAGTTTCTGCCAAGTATGGAGGTTGATGTGAACATTGTGTATTTACCAATTGAGGTAATTTAATTTTAATGATTTTAATTTTTTGTAGTGATGTAATGTTAATGATTTTAATAGTTTATTGATGTAATTTTCATTCTCATTTTTGTTTTAAGGTTTTAAGACTTATAATTCACCGATGATGACAAAAGATTTGTCGAAACGTCTGAAGTATAAAAAATAAACGGAAATGTTTGCTGTTATGTTGGTCCTTCTTTTCATCTGTAAGCTCCGTTTCCCTAAGAGAAGTCAATCGTTTATATATATATATATATATATATATATATATATATATATATATATTAAACATGTGACACTTTAAAAGGTTTTCATTTTTTTTATTAACGGAATTAAAATCATGAAATTTTTAGTGTACCTTCCGACACAGAACATGTTTTGCACTAGGGAAATAATTCTCTATGTGATGTCCTCAGCTCATGAACTTTTTGCGCACGAACAACAAAATTTTGCAGTACTCTGGACGGAGAATCTGTTGAAATTTGAGAAATTTCTCGTTCATTTGCTGCTTTTAATTCTACTATTGTGCGTGGATTCTGTTTAAACACTCTATATTTTAAATAACCCCGCAGATAAAAGTCACGGGGGTTTAGATCTGGTGATATTGGTGATAATTGTATTCCTTTATCATAAACAGCAGGAAATCTGTTGAGTTAATGAACTGAGAGGACATCACGCAGAGCATGTTTTGCACTAGGAACTAATTCCTCGGGTGTGGCGAAGGTAGAGTAAAAATTTCACGCTTTTATTTCAGTCGAGTGTAAATTTGTGAATAGAACAAATTGTTATCGTTTGGAAGCTTATATCGTCTCTAAGTAAGGAAAGTGACTCTCCTTGATAAATTTACAGTGTAAAAACAGGTTAGGTTTGGGACTGGTAAGTTTTGGTAACTTTCGTGTTCTTATATTTTCATGTTTATAATTAGGAACTGATATTTTTAATATTTTTTATATATACAGGGTGATCGAAATGTTGCAATGCACTGAGTTTTATATTTTTAGTTTTTTATAGTTACTGTATATAACGTAGAACTTACAGTAAATAATAATAATACTATTACTACTACTATTACTACTACTACTACTAATAATAATAATAATAATAATAATAATTATTATTATTATTATTATTATTATTATATTTTAGTTTCGTGAATCTTAATTTTTTTCCCTCAGCGATTTGTAATAGTTTTTCTCCGAATAATTTGGATGGTGATGAATTCCTTGTTAAGTTCAATAGTTTAATTTTATTTCTAAATTTTACCATTGAAAGAGAAACTGATAAACTTTTATTATTTCTTGATCTAAAATTCGGATACGCACAAACTAATTCAAAATTGAAGTTTTCCGCAAAGTTATTAATAATAATTCGTAAATTATGTTGACTTTTATTTTCACTGTTAACGTTTGATAAAATCTTTTTTTTTTTTTTCTTACAACATTAAAAGTTGTTAGCTCTGAATTTTTGTATTTTGGGGTATTCAAAATAATGAAATTTGGTAGTAGACTTTATCCTTTTTTAATTTTTTAGAAAATTGCTTAAGCAAAGCTAAGAAAAGGTATTATGACAGTGTAACTCACGAGCAGTTTGATCCTAAAACTATTCATAGCCTTTAAACCAACTTTAAGCACCTTCCGACCTTACTTGAAGCAACTGGAATTAACGTAGTTTTTAATTATAAAAATGCTACTAACTCTGGCTTAGTTAAAACTAACCCAAATAATTCAGCTGAGTGTGTCTACTCGACTGGATGTAAATAATGGGATTCAGTTTATAAGGGTCAAACTGATAAAACTTTAGATGACAGAGCTGAATAGCATAAATATGCTTGTAGAACTGCGAATAATTTTAATGCATTATATAAACAAAAGAGGCTTTGCAAAATTCATGGTATATTTTCAGTTCAGGACTTCAGGATTTTTGGTAGACCACCTCTGAGCAGTGTTCACAGAAATTTACAAAGTTTCGCTTATCCACTTCAGGTCACGGCTCAATTTCAGAGATACTGAGCCGCCGACGTTTGACGTTGCGAACAATATCAGCAAACAAACGCGACTCCACACCGATTGTAGCGTTTGCAATACGAGATATGACTTCCTCGGACACCATGAAAACTTTCGGGACAACGATGAAATGACGTAGTGATAAAAAAAAATATGAATACGACGTTGGAACTAACAAACTGTTCCAGTTCTGTTTTTGAACAAACCAATCCAAATTCACATTTTCTTTAGAAAAAAAGTCTTTAAAAATGTGATTAAAAATCCTGACAACAACACCACAACTTTTTCAACAGAAATAATCATTGTATTAACTGGGAAAGTTTAAAACTTATAATAAAAATGAAGATACAACTGCAAGTAAGTTTAGGAACTTATAAAATGGATCACATCTTTGTTAAAATACCTTTTTTTCTTCCTTACTTTGTACTTGTTAATCTTTCGCTAATTCCTCTTATTCTTTTATTTTTGATTCTCTCTCTCTCTCTCTCTCTCTGTATATGTATATATATATATATAATATATATATATATATATATATATATATATATATGTGTGATGTAGGTCGCATCCGCATCCGCGGAACATCCGCACATTTTCTCGCATCCGCATCCGCACTTTGGACTGCGGATGTCGTGCGGATGTGGACCGTTGAGATAAAACGTCATTAATAAGCGGAAATTATCAAATTCTACTATAATATAGAACTAGTTCATCATTGTGCGCAAAAGTGATGCAAGCGACAAGACGAGAGGCTGTTCTTGTATGAAGTTACTCTCTTGCAACCTACTTAGACCCACGTTACAAAGCTAAGTTATTTTCACCTAGTACATTAGAACGAGTTAAATCATCACTTGGCAAAGCAGTTGAAGAGCTTCAATCTCTTGAATCTGTCGCTTCGCCACCCCCAAAAGAATAAAAGTTTCAGTGACAGAACCAACACCTTCAACGAGCAAATCTATCACAGAATCTCTCTCAGTTTCTTGAGTCAAGCAGCAATGACGAGACCTACGCGATGTCAAAAGATGTAGTAAAAATGATCGAGAGCTATCACCAAGAAAAACGCCTGGCTGCATGTGACAATCCTATTAGTTGGTGGAAAAATACGCAGAATATCTATCCTACTTGAGTAAACTTGCAAGGAAACATTTAGCCTGTCCTCCAACAAACGTACCAAGCGAGAGATTATTTAGCAGTGCTGGATTAATATATGATGAAAAGAGAAACAGACTGGCAGCAGAAAAGGCAGAAAAATTAATGTTCCTTAAGCATAACCTTCCTATAATTAAGTTTGAATATTAAACGATGAACATCTTAGTTTACTTTATTTTAATCTCATTTATAAATATGCCTAATAAAACTTTAAACTTAATATAAATAGTTATCAAGCTAATTAAAGATCTCTTTCTATAAGGGTGGAGGTTGGGGAAAGAGGTCGGTGAGGTGCATTTGAGTTGGGTTCACGTCCCGCATCCTGGTAACACAATTATGGTTTCTAATTGTGGCTGAAACTCGACAAAATATAACGAATTTATTTGCAGACGAATTCACTAATTGATTTCTATATTAGTTAGATGCTTGATATTATTTTATATGTTCAGAGAAAAGTACAGCAATTATTGTACAGGGTGTCCCGTAAGTCTGGACCCATAGGGATTTATAATATATTTTTTTATTATGTTATTATTATTATTTTATTATTATTATTTATTTTTTATTTTTTATTATGATTTTTATTTGTGGGGCCACTTGAAAGCCAAAGTGTACGAGGTCAAACTTCAGAACATTTTCCACCTTAAAGCACGCATTGTGGAGGCGTGTCAAGAAATTTCTGCGACTGTGATTCAGAAAGTGCTGTCGCAGTGGAGATTGCGTCTTCAACTATGTGTGCGACACAACGGCGGACACTTTGAACAGATTATGTAATAAATTTTTGGACTATTTTGTAATTTTATTATTTTTCCTATGGGTCCAGACTTACGGGACACCCTGTACAATTAATCAATTATACTACATTATAGCTACAGCTCTCTCTATATAATAACTTATTATATACGTTAAACACAACAAATCTCGAATATATCCTAAAAAATAACGAAAATGTAGACATCCGCATCCGCATCGATGTCGAAATCAAACATCCTCATCCGCATCCGCGGATGTGAAAAAAATGACATCCGCTACATCACTAATATATATATATATATATATATTATATATATATATATATATATTTATATATATATATATATATATATATATATATATATATATATATATTCAAAAATGAAAAAGAGATGAATTACCAAATTCAAAAAGGGGAATCCGCTAAAAGCTCAAGACTGAAATGGAACAAAAAAGTACAACAAAAACAGGAAGAATTCAGATAAATGATTCAAGTACCACCATTACGGAAGAGACAAAAAAACATTATTTATATATATATATATATATATGGACGTTTTTTCATTCAAAATATTATTCATTTTTAAAGAAAACCACTTAAAAATTTTGCTATAATGAACTGTAAACTATAACTGTAACCGAACGAATTGAAGGCTGTTAAAAAAAAATAAAATAAAAAATAAAACGTTGCCTCACCTGATAAATTTAACGTTGTGACCTCATGCATTATACATGCAAAGATAAGGAAACGAAATAGACCGCCGAAAGTTGGTGAATATTATCACTGTTTTCAACTGGCCAATCAGAAGCGAGCGTTCGATCACATGATTTCCAAATGTAAACAAATGCTCGCTCGCGTTCCGAGAGAAATAAATTATGTAAACTGTTTAGGAAAATCTTTTACACTCAATCGCTAGTAGTTGGTTATTGGTTGATCGGGCGGAAAAAACAAATGGCCCTCGGTCAATTGAAGGTATTTTCAGAATCGAGATTTTGTGTCCGTTTTAAAAGATTTTTTAGCTTTTATGGGGGATAGACTTTCGGTTTAAAAAAAATAGCTTTTCTTTAGAACCAATACTTTGATTGAATTGGGTTGGAGTGATATTTCGTTTGCTTTTTTCCTAATGAATTTTTAGGATACATTTTATTTTATTTATATAAAAAATCACATTCTTCAACATGATGTATTGATTTTTCTGCTTGGGAGATGTTATATAAAAACTGTCGTAAATATGAAAGATCCAAATATGAGGATAGAAACGTAGTCAAACTGTAAAAGGTGAACTGTAAAATATTTAGAAATTGACAACAATTTGAAAAATAAGACTGACTGACAAGTTTAGTTTGTACCAGCTAAAATCAAAATATAATTTGTTTATTAATACGAATACTTTTCTCTAAAAACCGTTGTAATTTCGTCAATTTTAAAAGTTTGTAACTCATTTTCCAATTTGAGAAAGAAATTCTTGACGTGTTTCTGTTATGTACTTTGTGTATTAAAAACATGAAAATGATTACGTTTAATACTTATTTCCAAGCTTTCGCTGCCAAATATTAAATTCAGTTTGTTATTTCGTGTTCAGATGAACATAAATCATGGAGATAAATGTGAAGTGTTCTTTTATTTATAAATATTACGAAATGTGTTTTGCGGCTTTTCTCGATTGATCGCGCGAATTGTAAAGGTCTTCACGAAGATCTGTGAACCTACGGTCTTATACCTGGTTCTAAACTTGCCTTGGCAAGGAAGGGATCTGAATATAAAGCGGGTTAAATCGTGGTGGTGTTTCAACGTAGAAGACTCTCGTTCCGAGGTAATAAGTTAAGTTACTTTATACAAAAATATTGGCGATTAAATGGAAAGTCTGCAGAAATTTTTGTGAACCTTAATTTCCTTCTTGGGGTAAATCTTAAGGAAATGTTATCAACCGCAATAACTTGCTTATAACTAGGCTGACCATATTTCCTTGAGACAAAAACGGGACATTGGGATGGCAAAAAAGGGACGGGGGTTATGTAATATTCTGTATTCATGAAAAAGTAAGTACATAAACCGGGACAAAATTGAAATTTTTATTAAAACGACGGGACGGCCAGGAAATATAAAACAAACGGTACTGTCCCGTTCAAAACGGTACGTATGGTCAGCCTACTTATAACGTATTTGCACAAAAACAGTACTTTTGAAAAAAAGTGTTATATTGTTATGTAGATTACGGCCATATAGTTATTTTTTCGAAATTCAATTGATGACATCTTAAGATTAACCCCTTCTTGATTTACTAAAGGCAAAACATTTTACAAAAACTTTAAAGTAAATTTGGAAATCACAGTCTTAAAACACTTTTATAATAAACTTATGAAGTTCACTGAAGTTGAGTGGGACTTGTCGAAATCTTAAAAATGCAAGTACGGCACGAGTGTTAAGCAGGAATATGTACAGAGGAACTAATAAATGTTTTTTTTTCAAATAAATTTGAGTTTAAAGTTGAACTAATTTACAGTTGTTGTTGTTTTATGCAGGAAGGACGGACCAAGGGCGAACGCCCGCAAAAGCGCCCCCCCCCCACCTCCAGAAGAAAAAGAGAGCCAAAATCAGTTTAAAAGCTCAACATAAAAAAAATTGTAATTAAGACATTAATAGGAGATGTGTAATTGAAAATTTCCATTAAATATAATTTTTCAATTAATATTAATTAACTGTAATTAAATAAAATATAATTATTCAATCTCAATTCCATTAAATATAATTATTCAATTATTCAATGTTAAGTCACGTGATTTTTTTTAATTGAAAGGTGCACAAGTCCGCACGGATCCCAAGGCTCCTACGTCGGAAACATTATACGTCGAGATCTTTCATTACAAATATTTAAATATTAAAATTATTTAATTATTAACAAAAAATACTGAATAAATAATTTATCTAATAGATAATCTGATAGATAAATAGATAGATTGATAAATAGTGTTAAAGTATTAAAATCAATAATGTATTTACTTGACGTGAAATCATATTAATAAATTATATTATTTTAAGCTAATTTATATTCATATTTAATTTTTATTTATATGTAATATGAATATATATTTATAATTACTATTTATATTAGGTATATTTAATATTTATATTTGTTAAAAATATTAATTAGTTAATAAATTAATTGTAATAATATTCAATTATAAGAGACAGCTTCGATAGATAAGCGAATTATTTATAAATAGATACTTTATAATTAATAAATTCTTTATCCGAGATAATTAGATGAAATAGATAAAATAATATATTTTTAAAAAAATATATCTGCATTTATGAAGAGAGTTTTTGAAATACAACTGATTAAATCCTATATTGTAACTTATTGTACAGGGTGGTCAAAAAGTCTGGCCACCCCCTCAAAATAATTTTTATATATCTCATATTTACATATCTAATTTTTCGCATTTTAGTAAATGTTTGTTAAATTGAAAATTAAATTAAATGTTAAAAATGTCAACATGTAATAGACTCTTTCTTTCATGTACACTATCTTATTTTGAAAGGAGGGGGGGTGCCCAAACCTTTTGCCCACCCTGTATTTTAATATTTTATGAGATTTATATCTTGCCAGCAAAGCTTATCATTATCATTATCATCTTGTTTCGTAAAAACGATAATAATAATTCTAATAATGAGTGTGTATAATGAGTACAACAATAAGTATAATGAATGTGTATATACTGTATTACTTAATTTAACGTATAATAATGCATTTAACGTATACATAATAATTAGGCAATTATGGGACATAAATATGAAAACCTGCAGTAGAGCTAATAGATAATTATATATGAGGGGTCCAGCGTCTTAAGGTACCTAAGCGCTAAAATTAAAATTCGTCAGAAATCGCCTCCAAAGTTCAGCAATATTCTCGCAATAGTATCTCTGTTATTAATTGAGCTAGAACGTTTATTTTTGGCTAAATTAGAGTTCTAAGTATGCTAATGAAGATGTTGATGAGTTTTTGGAATAGATTTATAGATTTTCATATTTTATATTTTATATATATATATATATATATATATATATATATATATACACAGACAGTGCATGGAACAAGGAACTCTTCTGGGAAAATTAAATCCACTATAGTCCGAATAAGTAATGGTAAATGACAAATACCATAGTTTTTCTTTTTCATGATGCTAGCCCGACGTGGGCAACGGGTCACTCGCAAAGAGGTCCCATAAATATAGCTTCCCTCACCAGCTATCTGCAAAGCAGACAGGATCCAGCTTTGGGACATGGATCTAGGGTTTAAAGCACCTAGCCATGCTACATTTAGAACCTCAATATAGCAAAAGACTCGCTGCCTTCACGTCAGATTGAATGCATCAAAGAAAAAGAAAAAGGGGTAACTATTATATTTTTAGCCAAAAACCAAAACTTAAACCTCAACTGGCAGAATTGAGCGTCCACTTTTCAAGGCACATAACATGTCCGTTTCAAGATGGGAATGAACTCAGAATGGTCCCCTGAGTTTTTTATGATACACACAGACAGTGCATGGAACAAGGAACTCTTCTGGGATAATTAAATCCACTATAGTCCGAATAAGTAATGGTAAATGACAAATACCATAGTTTTTCTTTTTCATGATGCCAGTTGAGGTTTAAGTTTTGGTTTTTGGCTAAAAATATATAGTTACCCCTTTTTCTTTTTCTTTGATGCATTCAATCTGACGTGAAGGCAGCGAGTCTTTTGCTATATTGAGGTTCTAAATGTAGCATGGCTAGGTGCTTTAAACCCTAGATCCATGTCCCAAAGCTGGATCCTGTCTGCTTTGCAGATAGCTGGTGAGGGAAGCTATATTTATGGGACCTCTTTGCGAGTGACCCGTTGCCCACGTCGGGCTAGCATCATGAAAAAGAAAAATATGGTATTTGTCATTTACCATTACTTATTCGGACTATAGTGGATTTAATTATCCCAGAAGAGTTCCTTGTTCCATGCACTGTCTGTGTGTATCATAAAAAACTCAGGGGACCATTCTGAGTTCATTCCCATCTTGAAACGGACATGTTATGTGCCTTGAAAAGTGGACGCTCAATTCTGCCAGTTGAGGTTTAAGTTTTGGTTTTTGGCTAAAAATATAATAGTTACCCCTTTTTCTTTTCTTTGATGCATTCAATCTGACGTGAAGGCAGCGAGTCTTTTGCTATATTGAGGTTCTAAATGTAGCATGGCTAGGTGCTTTAAACCCTAGATCCATGTCCCAAAGCTGGATCCTGTCTGCTTTGCAGATAGCTGGTGAGGGAAGCTATATTTATGGGACCTCTTTGCGAGTGACCCGTTGCCCACGTCGGGCTAGCATCATGAAAAAGAAAAACTATGGTATTTGTCATTTACCATTACTTATTCGGACTATAGTGGATTTAATTATCCCAGAAGAGTTCCTTGTTCCATGCACTGTCTGTGTGTATCATAAAAAACTCAGGGGACCATTCTGAGTTCATTCCCATATATATATATATATATATATATATATATATGGGAATGAACTCAGAATGGTCCCCTGAGTTTTTTATGATACACACAGACAGTGCATGGAACAAGGAACTCTTCTGGGAAAATTAAATCCACTATAGTCCGAATAAGTAATGGTAAATGACAAATACCATAGTTTTTCTTTTTCATGATGCTAGCCCGACGTGGGCAACGGGTCACTCGCAAAGAGGTCCCATAAATATAGCTTCCCTCACCAGCTATCTGCAAAGCAGACAGGATCCAGCTTTGGGACATGGATCTAGGGTTTAAAGCAGCCTACCCCTGCTACATTTAGAACCTCAATATAAGCAAAAGACTCGCTGCCTTCACGTCAGATTGAATACATAAAAGAAAAAGGGGTAACTATTATATTTTTAGCCAAAAACCAAAACTTAAACCTCAACTGGTAGAATTGAGCGTCCACTTTTCAAGGCATCCCATCTTGAAACGGACATGTTATGTGCCTTGAAAAGTGGACGCTCAATTCTGCCAGTTGAGGTTTAAGTTTTGGTTTTTGGCTAAAAATATAATAGTTACCCCTTTTTCTTTTATGTATTCAATCTGACGTGAAGGCAGCGAGTCTTTTGCTTATATTGAGGTTCTAAATGTAGCAGGGGTAGGCTGCTTTAAACCCTAGATCCATGTCCCAAAGCTGGATCCTGTCTGCTTTGCAGATAGCTGGTGAGGGAAGCTATATTTATGGGACCTCTTTGCGAGTGACCCGTTGCCCACGTCGGGCTAGCATCATGAAAAAGAAAAACTATGGTATTTGTCATTTACCATTACTTATTCGGACTATAGTGGATTTAATTTTCCCAGAAGAGTTCCTTGTTCCATGCACTGTCTGTGTGTATCATATATATATATATATATAGGGTGGGGCACGGGAATCAAGTGTTTTTTGAATAGCTAGTAATCGGCCATTAGGAATGGGAGGGGCGTGCGGTAGGTAGCATTCCATTCCTGGGTTCATAGCATTTAACTTTAACTAACACTCACCTTTATCTTTCAGGTGCCATCATGGAGCAGTGGACGTTAGAACACCGCATGTTCGCGTATGATCTTTTTGTTAGGAGTGGCGAGTCAGTGACAGCAGTTCAGCGTGCGTTTCGCCGCAGATTCAACATTCATCGAAATGACTCTGTTCCCGCTCGTGACACAATCTTACGTTGGGTTAACAATCTTCGAACAGGAGGCTCAATAATGAAAACAAAACCGAAGGGGCCGCAACGCACTGTGCGTACTCCAGAGAACGTTGAAAGGGTCAGACAAGCGATGTTGCAAAGCCCAGGCCGCTCTGGGCGTTACATTGAGATGGTGAACACCTTTTTCATCCCTGAGTTACGAAGAAGGCGTATTGCTCGTCGACATTTGTGGTTTCAGCAAGATGGGGCCACGCCACACACCGCCAGAGCGTCAATGGCTGTTCTTCGCCCCCTGTTTCCCAACCATCTCATTTCGAGATTTGGTGACATTGCATGGCCCCCTCGGTCCCCTGACTTGTCCACATGTGACTTCTTTCTATGGGGGTACCTCAAGTCACGTGTCTACAAGGACAAGCCCCGTACATTAGATGCATTGAAGGAAGCGATCCGTCAACAAATCATCCAAATCAACAGAGACCTGCTGGGAAGAGTGGAGGCCAATTTTCGTAAACGCCTTCAACAATGCGTCGACGGCCAAGGACATCATATGCCAGATATAATTTTCGGTACATGATTATTATGACATGAAATGCTATGTTCTTACGAATGTTGTTCTACCAATATATTTTCTTTACAAAATAAATATCATTTTCCTGATTATTCCAAAAACACTTGGTTCCCGTGCCCCACCCCACAGATGGTGCTCAAGCGTTTTCGTCTAATGACATCCTCAGGAACACTGAAGTACAAAAAGAATTACAGCCTATATATAGGTTACAGAAAGAGAAAAAAAAAAATATATATATATATATACAATAAACGGAGAAACGAAATTAAAGGATTGTGGAAGGGGGCACACAAATTTATAAGGAAAAACTATCGATTTTTAGCACAAGATTAAGATTTGTTTCCAAACAATGTTATAGATAAACAAAAAAAAAATTCTTTCAGAACAGATTTAGATAAGAAAGGTAGAACGCTAAATCTTTGGTAAAAAATTGGTATGCCACCCTAATAACTTTTATTTTTCAATTTTTATATACAAAAAAATAGGGCAGAGTGCTAAAACCCGGGCAGATTTCCAGTATAAATTTGTGTATATATATATTTTTTTTTATCTATAACATTGTTTGGAAACATCTTTTAATCTTGTGCTAAAAATCGATAATTGTTCAATTTTTATATACAAAAAGAGCAGAGTGCTAAAACTTGGGCAGATTTCCAGTATAAATTTGTATATATATATTTTATTATTTTTTTTATCTATAACATTGTTTGGAAACAAATCTTAATCTTGTGCTAAAAATCGATAGTTTTTTCCTTATAAATTTGTGTGCCCCCTTCCACAATCCTTTAATTTCGTTTCTCCGTTTATTGTATATATATATATATATATATATATATATATATATATAGGCTGTAATTCTTTTTGTACTTCAGTGTTCCTGAGGATGTCATTAGACGAAAGCGCTTGAGCACCATCTGTGTTTCCTTTCCTTCGTGGTTTTATTCATCATAAATATTTTTCACGTGTTACTTTCGTGAAATAATTTTCATATATATATATATTTTTTTATATTTTTTTTATTTTTTTATTATGCCGAACTTTGGGTGAACTTTTGGCTGGAGATAGAGGTGAAAAAAGTAGTTCGCTTCATAAGGTTTTCAACCATACTTCTAGTGTCGTAAGGTCATTATAACACAAACCACGCGATAGAGGAAGGGTGAAAATAGTGATATCGATCAAAAACACGTTTTCACCTGTGGTGGCGCTTAGGTACCTTAAGACGCGCGACCCCTCATATTGTATAGTTATAACGTTAGTGAACGCAATGTAATACGAATGTTATTGGATGTAATTGTATTTCAGTAATTACAATACTTATGATATATATATAGAGAGAGAGAGAGAGAGAGAAACTGCAATATACGGGGAGACTCAGACAATGCTTTGAAACTGCAAGCAATCACAGACCAACGGTGTTCTCGTCCAGCACATCGAAAGAGAAAATTGTTCTTGACCTCACCACTTCTGCGGAAATCGCTCCTAACAAAAGAGCTGCCTCGAAGAACATTACACTCTACCATAGATATACGCGCCTCCAAACAGTCTACTATTCTACTGTTAAAAAGAAGAATTCGGGTTTACAGATCACAACCTCGTATCCTTGAGTACTTATGCGAATGAGATGCACATCTCAAGCCAGCAGGAAACTATCAGGATGTTAAAGTTACCCATCCGACGAGTACAATGTATAAGAGAAAACCGCAATAAATGCGGAGAACGTAGGCAATGCTTTTACGCTGCGAGAAACCGCATTCTCATAAGCGCAAACGAATTTGCTGCTAGAAAAAAAAGAAAGGCAATTCTGTAAATTAATCTAGTCTTTGTAATTAGTTTGTAAGATAAATTGTAACCTTACACATTGCTTACCCCTCACTGTAGACCTTCAAGCAAGATGAATCGTTTAGTTTTTGTTTGATGATTTGTTTATTTTTTGTTGTTTACATCTGTAATATACTGAAAACAATAAATTTAAGGAGAGAAAGTTTATCAGTCACTTGCAACAACCCAAAAGGGTTTTATTCTGTACCTCTGGGGCCCCCCCCCCGCATGCCAGTTGCACTAGGGCACCACACTGCTAAATCTGGCTCTGATTGTATCTAGTGTACACAATAGGCCTATACATGAAAACTGTATAGTCAAGGGCAGATCTAGAAGGAGGTCAGCGACGTCTGGACCCCCCCTCAGTTTTTTGCAAGTGCCCTATTTGAATGATGTGTATGCCTCTGAAAACAAATTTTGTTTTTGTAAATAGATCATGGTTATTTTTAGTGATGCACCGGAGGCAGATTTTGGCCGGAGGCAGGAGGGCCAGAACCTCCGGCTTAGTGATTTTTCCTCCGGCCGGAGGCTGGAGGTTCCGGCCAATTGATCTATTTTAGTATTTATATGTGTGTGTGTGTGTGTGTGTGGTCCGTCGTCTCATCTATTTAGGGTTTATATATTATAGTCCTGCTATTTTAAATTATTAAGTCTTTAATAACTTGAACTTTATAAAAGTCGACTTTCTATGCTTTGTGTGTGCGAATTTCTCTAAAAATTCCCATTGAACAGAATATCCTCAGGTTATGAAACTTATGATGTTTTGCTGAATGCTGAGTAAAGTAGCCTATATCAAATCAATTATTAATACAATCACTGATCACTCATAAAATAAATTATTATTATAATCACTAAGAACTGAAATATTAATACAATCGCTGATCACTCATAAAATAAATTATTACAGTCATCTGAGAACTGAAATATTCGGATAGGTGCAGAAATGAGGTTTTATAGTTTTATAGAATTAAAACTAAAAGTTGTCAGAATTGAGTTTGGTGTACTTGGCACCTCCGGCCAGAGAGGCCGGAGTTTAGTGAGACCTCCGGCCGGAGCAGGAGGTTTTCTAAAATGGCCGGAACTCCTGCTCGGCCAGAGCCGGAGCTCCGGTGCATCACTAGTTATTTTACTTTATTCAAATTCAATTTGGAATCTTTATCCTATACATTGTACGTCCAAATTTGTAGTTGTAATGGTTTTCATAGGTGCCCTTAGTACTGATGCAGCCATATCACTATTTTTATCTTTACTTTATTCTGATAGTTCTTTTAATTGGCAAGATTTTGTAATTGTTTGAAAAATTTTCTGTGATAACTGTTGTACCCAAATTAGATTTTTATTTTGTATCATATTTGAATGAGACTGATCTAATAAAACAGTAAAATTGATTTTTCACTCGCTCATTGTGCTGTTTTTAGAAATTTTTTTTAGTACTGTGCACTTTTTATTTTAGGGGGTGCCCTTTTTTTTTGGACCCCCCATCCTCCTTACTGTCAAAACTAAAGAAAATATCACTACTTAACGGTTAAGTAGTGCTATTTTCTTTAGTTTTGACAGTAAACTAACGAAAATATCACGACTTAACCTAACCAGTCGTCAAGGGCGTACAGTTGACCTAACCGGGCATTCAATAATTTTCCCGTAGATTGCCCCTGTTGATTGTTTAAGCGTGCTGTTTTTACCACGGGCTTCTGCAAGTAATGTCTTGTTTTTGTTATTTTTCACTTTCAACTCTATTTTCTTGATACTATTTTTCATTTCTCAAAACTAAAATGTATTATTGTGAAATGTAATAAACATTAACTACATAAAAAACACCTTTTTTTTTGTTTTTTCGCCGGCCGTCAAACCGAAAAGATCCACACCTTTTTGGATCACCTTGTTTATATAATGATCATTGTTGTGTTTTATATATATATATATATATATATATATATACTCGAACGCCAGGGCGTCGATCATTAGACATTTGATCATCAAAGGAAAACATCTAAAGTTTTCGAGTCCAGAAGTGTTTTTACGTTGTGAACCCCCTGTACTTTGAATAACCTACCTACTTCAGACAATGGTCAAACATTTAACTCAATTCTGTCTAGCAAATAGAAGGACTACCATTAGATGGAAATATAAATGCATAATCGAGCATTTTTGTATATGCTAAATGTATCCTTCGTGTTTGTCAGATGATTTCAGTTAAATGCTGTCCACTGGCTCGAGTGTAGGGAGTTATAAATGTAAAAGCACCTCTGGATGCAAAAGCGTTGTGTCTTTCCCTCGGTTGGTCATAGATCACCAAGTTCTTGCTAACTCTTATCCTGTCCTAGCCTAATATTTACATATGCATGTATATAAAATAGTACAATTGAAACTCTGAATAAATAATTATTTCACAGTTTATAGTAGAATACCCTTCATTTTCCGTTTTCTATTTCCTACTTTAATATATAATTCAATGCCTGGCGACGATAAATTATAGAGTATTATTCAGTTATGAAACGTTATGAAACAGTTTTAATTTGATAATTCATGAAATATAATTAACAAGATATGAAGTTCAATAAAATTAAATAAATTAATTAATCACTTTACTAACATTCTTTGCAAGAATATAGATGATTTGGACTAGGCCAATTCTATGCATTGGCCAACTAGTTCTGAAGCAAGCATTTCGATATAAGTTTGCGATAGCTTAAGTCTGTATCGAAGTTGGCTGTTGTTCTTGGTTCAAATGTGATTGTGTTTAAGTTCCAAAGGAAACTATTTTACTATCCATGAATCTGTAATAAAATTTTAACAGTTAAATAGATCTGTAAAAATTAGGGTTATAGTATTAATAATTAATTAAAGGAAACTTTCTAAAGTGTAGTTCAGTTTAGGGTAGGCCTAGGTTTACCTCATTACTGACGACTTATTGTTTAGGCCGACTGTTATTTACGTTTTGTTTATTTAGATTTTTTTCATTATTGTCATGGATATATATGAAATATAGATTGTTTGTCATTCTGCTGTTCCGTTGTGTTCTAGAGATACTTTAAAAATACATTTACAAGGGTGTATAGCCTAGGCTCTATAGTGTCATGTATACAGCATCGGCTGTGAAGGTTTGAAGTCGAACAGTCGAGTCCCAATTCTTTGTGACTTCATAACTCAGCAGTGAAGGTAATTGCTTCGGGCTTTTGCTGGTGGCAACCCACCGATTTTTAATTCTGGGCACTCAACCAACTGATAGTGAATTAATATGGTATCAGAAGTCATTGTTTAACCCTCATCTGGAACGATGGGATTAAAACATTGAAAGAGATGATATTATTCCTTAAAAGTTCTTAAATATCAAATACAATGGGTGCTTTCCTGTTAACGGGAATACCCAACCGCCCGCCATCATCTGGATTCGTATCTTGCGGAATTCATGTGGCGACAACGTACCGAAAGCAGCGACGTTTTTTTCTGCGATTTTAGATGACACAAAGACATTTTGGCCCCCTACTAATGATTATGGCTTACATATTAACTAATTTGCGGTAAATCTCTAGGAGTGCTCCATTTTTCAATATTAAACATACACTCATAAAACATATACCATTTGAAAGCTCACATTTTTCTGAGTCTAAAAATGTAGTAATCCAAAAGTATCAATAGCAAAAAAAAGTAACTAGGTTTAAATATAAAACCCTATACCGATCAATTTGTGATGCGTGATCTTTACGGGGGCTCCGCCCCCGTACCCCCGAGACCTAAATTATACAAATGATAATGTAATAACATATTCATGTTAGGTTAGGTTAGCGTAACAATTACCAAAAATACCATCTTACAACACAGACTGAAGATTTATACTTAGCCAACCTTTATAATGTAGTTAATGACGTCACGCGTCAAACAATTAATTAAATCTAGTTACTTTATTTGATATTGATACTTTGATTACTACATTTTTAGACTCAGAAAAATGTGAGCTTTCAAATGGTATATGTTTATGAGTGTATGTTAATAGTGAAAAATGGAGCGCTCCTAGAGATTAGCCCTAATTTCATTTAAATGATTAATAAATTCGGTACTTACGTATTATCGGGACTACAAACTGTTTATGATTTTTTGCTCTCGTCATTTTCGTTTAAACTAACGAAAATATCACAAACTTAACCAATTATCAAAGGCGTACAGTTGACCTAACGGGCATTCAATTAACCAATGGGCATTCAGTGACCTAACCGGGCATTTTCCGTTATATTAACCTGTTAGGTTAATTCAATGCCGGTTAGGTCATGAATGCCCGGTTAGGTCAACTGTACGCCCTTGATGATTAGTTAGGTTAAGTTGTGATATTTTCGTTAGTTTAAACGAAAATGACGAGAGCAAAAATACATAACACAGTTTGGTGGCGGGCGGTTGGGTATTCCGTTAACAGGAAAGCACCATACAATGTTTCATTCATGTCATTGTTTCATTAACAGATTTTTTATAGCACCATGTTGTAATATTTCAGGCTTGGGGTCACATAGACCTCATGGCTCCAACAACGTAAATAAATTGAAGGTTCCTGACGAGAGTTAAAGCATTCTGATTCTGTAGTTCTGTCAGAGCTGTCTGAATTGGGACTGTCCCAAATCTGATTTTCCCTCGGCCAAATCCCAAATTCATCATCTGCACCGTGATTGCTTCAAGGTAAGTTGTTTATTACACTTATATTTGTTAAATTAATATTAAAATGGATAAAACTTTAGCCGAAAAGAAAACAGATCAGTCTTCTAATTTACTATTTACAGAAGGCATAGGCCTATGCGAAGACAATTTTTTTTTAATATGTGGAAAGTTGAGAATGAGTTATCATAGGCCTGTGTCGAATTTAATGTATTAGCTGTTAATTTGAAGGCAAAGCTAAATTTTAGGATTTGCCATCGCTTTGTATTTGACATAAAGTATGCATGCATTGCCAATTTCTGCATAGGGTACGTCAGGAGTGGTCAACTCGTACGTAACTCGCGAGCCATGAGTAGCCAGTGAAGCAGTTTCATTTATGTAAGTGGCTCGCGAGAGCGTACTTAAGACTCAAGCTAAATTCATAGTCCTGTGCCACAGCACAGGTTAGTTTACGCTAGGTTAGGTTAACTTAAGAATGATTCTGACCTGTCCGTAACGTGGGACTGTCAGTCCTTATAAAATATATGAATCATTATAATGGACACATTCACTGGTTGCGTGGGAATCTTTCAGTTAAGTAATATTTGTGTTTGACAAATGGGTTTTTAATGCAGTAAATGAATTATACAAAGAGGGCACCATTCTTTTTTTCACTTTTCAAATATTTTCTTGGTAAATTCTGAATCGTGTTAACTTACAAATAGATTAAAAGTACAGAAGTACATTTATATATAGATACTGTACTGTAGGAATCTATATATAATGTGGTACAGACTTCATAATGTATTTCTGTTGGTGTGGTTCGCGTGTTAGTTTCAAATTTAAAAGTAGCTCATAGACTAAAGGAGTTTGGACAACCCTTTCGCTATACATACGGTATCGTAGATAGACATGTCCATGCATAGAATTCTAGCATCATCGGAAATTAACAAAATTTAAATTGGGTGTTCATAATTAATGATTTTTGTCGTAAATATCTCTTCAATGTTTAATTCACTTATATTTCGCAGTGATTTTTATACATACTTATACACTTGTGATAAATTTAGTAAATAAATACAAAAGAAAATTCATTTTTATAAACTGTACAAAGAGTCAGTGGGTCAGTAAATTTTCAAAAGATCAGAACCCATCAAAATTTTGAGTTCCACTTTCAAAGTCACTGGGACAAAATTTTTGAAGTTGCATTTAAAAATCTAAGTGCGTCGTGAACTTAAAGTGAATGGGCTCTCACTGGTGTAAGAATTCCTGTTCAAAATCTTATGTATAAAATTACTTATACTCTTTGTATATATACAGTATATAGCAAAAAACAATAACATTATTATTATTATTGCAGCAGCGACAACTAACCCACAACACCCTTGCCACTACATGTACAATCATGCACCGACACCTCGCACCATTAAGGTAACACCAGAGAGACATTATAACCAAATACTCCATTCCATACCACGCCCCAGACATCACACAGTACAGAAAACACATACACACACACCTAACCCACAAAGCACTGACACGACTCGGTCTGAATGCGGTCCTAGGTGCGAAGCCGCCACCCATTAACAGGTCACAGATCAGTCTGAGCAGATCGGATCGAGTTAACTTAGCACGATTCCGATGTGGACATCACCCCAACTTACGGACATATAAACACAGACTAGACAACTCCACAGACGACACCTGCCACCTGTGCCAGGACGCACCACAAACAATTGAACACATTATGACAGACTGTACCGCTCTAGCACAACAACGAACACAACACAACATCACTAGTCCGCTGAACCTCTGGTCCACTCCGGAGAGGGCGATCGGTTACCTGCGTGCCGCCGGCTTGCTCGATCAGGGTGGGCTGATCGGCTAAACAACAACAACAACAACAACAACTAAATTACTATTATTATTATTTACATATTATAATGGGAGTGTGGACTGACAAATAGAGGAGGGCTTTCATGAAGATCGTAACAATACTTTATTCTTGTAAAGATTTAGCCGTTTTATCTTCCAAAGTGTGTTTTCGGGAGATTTGTTTGACCTTTTTCGTGACAGCAAAGGTCATGTGACGGAAGGAACCTACAGTTTTATGCGAGATCCAAACCATAAGTCGCTACATCATCTGAACACTGAGGACGGTCACATCCGACTATTGCTCAAACCCAGTGCGGCTCAACCTCGCTGATCGAACGGGAAGTGTTGTGACATGGCCAAAATGTGGTCCTTTATTTTCCTAAGTCATAGAGAAAAATGTTTGTTCTTTTCGGAAAAGTAAAGACGCGTCAGAAACGCTCTTTATTTATTTATTTTTTATTTTGTAATATTTATTATTTTTTCATTGGTACAGAATCAGACTTTTAACCAAATAACGAAAGAACATCATATCGATGCATGATCCATGGGTTAGGTTAGGTTAGGGTTTGGTTATTTTTGAATAGGAGAGCGTTGATTAAATATTAAAGCTTCTTAATAATAATTTAGGGTCATTTCCCGCAGAATCTGTGTATGGTAACCGAAAAAACAAACCCTCTGACATCTAATATACGAAATCGTAATCTAAGTCAGAGATGTTCGTCTTATTTTAGTTTTTACTGAAAGAAAATTTAATCTTTTGTTCGCTTGTAAATATTTTATTTTTATAAAATAATTAAAAAGGAATGTAAAACTGTCGCACTTTTACGAAACCCTGACGAGCGATGACGGGAGTCCACCATTCCTTCATAGCCCCATGCACCCCATTACCCGCAACAATCCTTACAAACTTCCTTCGTCAGCAGCAGCAGCAGTAACTGAATATAATTTGAGTCTTCGATACTCCTTTAGAAGTGTTCCTCCTCCTTCTTGTTCTTCCAAATAGGATGGATAGAAGAATGGTCTTAGCGAAAAAGGGAAAAAAAGTTAAAGCTCTCCCATGCAAATTCAAACTCCGCCTTCTCGGTGTTCCTGCAATTAAGGATCTCATCCCCCGACACAAACCTTTCTCTCACCCCCAACCCCACCATCCTTCTCAGATGGAGGGGGAGGGAGATGTTTCAAGAATTCAGGATGCGAAGCATGGAAACACTGACTTCGTATAGACTTCTTTCATTATCATTCGTCCATGATCCGAACGTGACCACAAATCATAAAATTTATAAATAGTTAAGCAAAACTCTACGGAGAAAGCGCGTCAAAAGTGATTAAAAATCGGAGCTGCTTCGCTTTCTCTAAAGAGGGGGAAACACCCTCTTATTTCTAAAAGTTAAGTAAGTTTGTAGTTCCTATAAAACCGTTTTGTAGAAACTACAGTAAGCACCGAAGAAATAAAAGTCGTACTTTAAATAACTAAGGAAGCTTCTCCGTGAATTCATGCCTATAGAAGACCAGCCATTTTTGGTGGTACTTCAATTCCCGCTGGGGAACCCTGCATATGCTAGGGCTACGTCGTAGTCAATGTTGCAACACCGCTTTCCGTTGATCAGCAAAGTTAAGCGACATTGAGTCGGATAGTAAGTAGTTGGATGGGAGACCGTCTTCCGCGTCCAGACTATGTAGCGACCCGTGGTGTGGATCCCACGTAAACTGTAGGTCCCCTCTACCATATGCGAAGGAGATTAACCAACCTTTTCAACAGTAAACCAAATGATAGACACGTCGTTATTTGACCTAAAACGGCGAAGCAGTTGACGGCAACGTTGCACACGTTTTACTGTGAACTGTTCAGTTATGAGATGCACTTGGAAGCACTTTAATGTTTTTAGACCAAAAAGTCTTTCTTTACAATTCGATGCAAACTTTATTTTTTTTTATTACCGATGCGATTAGCAGTTGTCCTTACACTCAAACTTGAACGGGGATTGTCTTCTTGGCTGCAAATAAGTTCTTACAAATTCATTGTTTGCCGGGGTCCTTGCCGTACGCCAGAGGTCGGGGAACAGGGGTAAATTACCCCAAATGGGGTAAATTTAAAATTTTTGGGGTAATGCGTGCGGTATGAGAGCCTCAGTCGTGTGTATGGTATCATGAAACGAAGAGGTGCTTTTAGTGCTTGACACTTTGTGCTGATATTTTTTTCGTATATTTTTATTTTATTTTGTTACATAAATGTGGCGTTATTCTAAATATTAGAATATTACGAATTTACGTCCTGATTTTGATGTATCAAAAATGAAACCATTTTTCCAAAACCTGAAGTGGAGATGTTTT
Source organism: Bathynomus jamesi (assembly GCA_023014485.1). Classification (NCBI taxonomy): domain Eukaryota; kingdom Metazoa; phylum Arthropoda; class Malacostraca; order Isopoda; family Cirolanidae; genus Bathynomus; species Bathynomus jamesi. The sequence continues at coordinate 82,640 of JAJOZX010005210.1, forward strand.
GAATGAAATTCTTCAGTTCTTCAATCCTTTTTACTAATTTTGTTTGTGTGCTATTCTTATGCCAGGCATGTGTGGCTTTTTTTTATTTCTCCATAATAATGGATACAATAAACATTTTTTGAATTTGAATTTTTTGTATACCATATGCAACAATTTTAAGAGCAATTGGCTTGTTTTTGTTTACTTTGAAGTCTGGGGGTAATTTCATTTTACTCAAATAGATTTTTGGGTAATACCCAAAAAAGTTCCCCGACCCATGCCGTACGCAGTCGTCCGCTTCCCGGCTTTCGTGCATGAGTTCCCTTTTCGTGATTTTTTTCCAACAAACGTGACACACTACGTACAGACCAGCAATGTCGATTAGGATACTGGTTTACTATTATTTTTGCATCGAAACCTTTTTCCTCATGAAGAAGTTTGATAGCAATTTTGTCTTGCTCAGTTAAACGAGTCATAACAACTCGCATAAAATAATAGAATTAACAAACTTCCTTCGCTCGCTGCCAAATCAAAACTGATAGCCGCAACGGCAATACCGTCTAGGCATAGGCGTACTTCACTTATTAGCCTGCCTACCCTAGCCCTCTACAACCGATAGCAATGCACCAGCTAGTCTAACTTAGGCCTACTCTGAATCGATGAGTGATCCAAACATTGACCGTAAAATTACGATTTGGCTATTCAGTGACATGAATTTAGCAATTTTTCCTATTTAAATTTTAAAGTTGAAGTTGAATTTGTAAAAAGCCAACTCATCCGATTTAAATATACTACCTCCCATTTTAAGGGTTTAAAATAATTTCTGTTTCATTTGGTTGTCCTATTTTGGGGATAATATATATATATATATATATATATATATATATATATATATATATATATAATATATATATATATCTTTCCATCTTTCCCCTGTTTATGACCTCCACTCTATCAAACAGTGTCCAGGCATCTCGAAAACACTGGACCTTGATTTTGGCTCTCTTCTTCCTCTATTGGGGGGGGGGGGGCGTTTTTACGGGCATTCGCCCTTGGCCCCCCTCCTTCCAGTGTATATATATATATATATATATATAGCTTAGGATTTTTGTATTTTGTGTAATAAAGGAAAGACTATATTAATCATTTTATTTGATTATTTGAAGTCCAGTTTCGATCTTAAAGGATTTGATGTCACAGACCATATTTAAACCTCGTCAGTTAAGAAAATACTCGTAGAAAGAAGTCCGTTGTCTGTACCTTCACAGCGAGACGAGTCCTTCCCCCACATTACTTTTCCTCACCCTCCCCTGCTCCCTGTTCACTCCCCCCTCTCCCCGCTTCACCAGTGTTTGAGACAACTCTTATCGCGAACCAACGACGAACAAATGAGACAAAGTTCCTCTCCTCTGTCTTCATTTCAGAGAAAATTCGAAAGACAACAAAGAAAAAGTAGTAAAGCAAATAAAAAATAATTTTTAAGAGGAAACTTTTCTTTTCCTTTAATTGCCTTATTGATATTTATTTAAGATGGTACTTGTGCTTTATTATTTATATAATATTTGATAAGTATCACATTCTAAATATTATTAGACATTTGATTATACTTAGGGTGTCCCATTGCGTTAGTTAAAGTGTATAATTCAATGCACACTTATTAGTAGTATGGGTGCATATTTCAGTTGAATGTAATTGAGCTACAGCCAGTGGTCGTGGCTCAGTAAGTAACACCGTTTACCTATAAGATACTGTGCCAGTTTATGGCCCTCTATGATTATTGTAACTAGACTTAATGAAAATACGTAAATTATACGTATCAGCTGAATTTATAATCAAATTCATAATGAGTGTATACTGTATACTGTATTACACATTTAAAATGATACTGAAATGACACACAATGTCTGATTGGATTTAAATTGTGTGTTATAACATATTTCTTTTGTATTAATAATATCTGTCATATGGACTATAGTCTGCCAATAAACCTTTTCATTTTCATTTCATTTTCATTTCATTTCATTTTCATTTCTTCATGCTATAAATGTAATTAAAAAACTGGTTTTAATTACGAGGATATACTGAAAAAACTAACTACTGATCTCTTTTGTGTATCATATACCGGCTAACCAGTACCCGTATACGAGTGATTTCAACTTGTACCGGTGGTCTAACACAGAATGCTGGTATCGGCCAAACAATTTCCATCGTTTTCAAACTGGTACACCGGTAGGTGGAAATCTATAAGAATAATCCTAGTTGCGTACGTAAAGCAATGTGTCCCCGATCCACTGATAATAAATTATGAAATAACGATTATTTTTATAATAATTTTTTATAAATTCTAAAATATAAATAAATAAATACAGCGCTGGAGAGTTCCCTTCAACACGATATACCAAAATCCTTCTATGCAGCGATCTTCTTCTGCGCGGGATTTTCCTAATGTGGAAATCATGGCCTCGATTTGCTTCCACTGGAACAAAATCCTTCTTCAAATTCCTGAGCCGCACTCTGCATTCCAAAAAGCTTCAAAATATCTGACGGTTGTTTAGATATCTGGATTTTCTTTTCTTTTCTTTTATCATTCCTGCATATCTTGAAGTTAGGAGAGGATAGGGTTGTGTGAGTGATGGTATCTTTCGAAATTGGATTTTTCAAATATTCCTCGTTGGTGAGGTTTCATTGTTTTGTGAAATAATGATGTAGTAATTTCGTAGGGGAGGGGGAGGTTAAAGTGACCTGGATCCGCTGTTTCGTATTTCTCTCTGCCCACGGGATAGGAAATAATGATGTTCATCGTTTACGCGAAGTATATATAAATAATGATTGATGAGGGGAATGAATGTGATTTCGAAGCACGCGTAGTGCCAGTATATTTAACGTGGCACTCGGTACAGTGTTCCTAGGTTCATGCGTATATTTTTATTAAACCAGCTGTTTCAGTTATTTGACCTGACCCTGTCAAAAGTCAAAACTCGGGGGGGGGGGGGGTAAGAAATGTCTGAGACAGGTCCCTGATCGCCGCTCAACCGTATTTGTTAAAATATGAAGTCAGGATGAGGACAGGAACCAACTCTCTCCTTCTTCACTTACCCGCAAATAAAAGTTTAGCGGGTAAAGTATCGATACATCTGTTCTATCCTGAACATAAATATATCCTTATATGATTTTCAGAACCGGCTGAGTATATATGTATATACGAGGGTAATTCAATAAGTATCCGCACTTTTTATTTTCACAATTTTATTTTCACATCTGATAGATTATAAACACATCACTTCTCAACATAGTCTCCCTGTTTCTCAAGACATTTAGTCCAGCGATCTACAAGCTTCCTAATGCCATCACAAAAGAATGTTTTTGGCTGTGTGCGTAGCCAGTCATGCACCGCCTCCTTCAGGTCATCATCGCCTTGGAATGACTGACCTCTCAAAGCGTCTTTTAGTGGTCCAAACGGGTAAAAATCCGAAAGTGCCAGGTCTGGACTGTAGGCTGGATGGTCGAGAACGTCAAATTTAAGTTCTTGAAGGCATTTTCTAGTCTGTGCAGCGGTATGAGGGCACGCATTGTCGTGCAACAGAATAACACCTTCCGACAATCTCCCTCTCCGTTTTGTGCGAATTTCTTGCTTTAACTCATTCCGAAGCAACGGGAGATGTTGGATGCTTCCATTGCATGCTCTCTCGCAACAAACGGTTGACAGAAGAGCACAAGCGTAATCGTATGGACGTCTGCTCTCGTCTTTTGGCGCGGTATCATAATGAAGGTGAAAACTTTTTGGAGCGCATTATCACTGAAGATGAAACCTGGATCCATCACTATGAACCAGAAAGCAAACGACAGAGCATGCAATGGAAGCATCCAACATCTCCCGTTGCAAGGAAGTTCAAAGCGCAGTCGTCAGCAGGTAAAGTTATGCTAACACTGTTTTGGGATATACGAGGCCCTATCCTTGAACATTATCTAGAGCGTGGAACTACAGTAACAAGCGCATCGTATTCTGACATGCTTCGGAATGAGTTAAAGCAAGAAATTCGCACAAAATGGAGAAGGAGATTGTCGGAAGGTGTTATTCTGTTGCACGACAATGCGTGCCCTCATACCGCTGCACAGACTAGAAAATGCCTTCAAGAACTTAAATTTGACGTTCTCGACCATCCAGCCTACAGTCCAGACCTGGCACCTTCGGATTTTTACTTGTTTGGACCACTAAAAGACGCTTTGAAAGATCAGCGATTCCAAGGCGATGATGACCCGAAGGAGGCGGTGCATGACTAGCTACGCACACAGCCAAAAACGTACTTTTGTGATGGCATTAGGAAGCTTGTAGATCGCTGGACTAAGTGTATTGAGAAACAGGGAGACTATGTTGAGAAGTGATGTGTTTCTAACTTTCTAGTCGATCAGATGTGAAAATAAAATTGTGAAAATAAAAAGTGCTGATACTTATTGAATTACCCTCGTATATACTGTATATGCAAAACCGAATGTTTTGTTAGAGTAAGGTAACGAAAAATGGATTAACATGAAAATACGAGTATATTCGTTATCATTCAATTCGTATTTGCAGACAAACAGTTACTAATTTTGGAAATGGTATTTTAAAGTTAGAGTTTAGTTTTTGTATGAAAAGAAACGTCATTTCCCAGCAATCATTGCTTCGCACTCGTGCTTTGGAGCTATTTAGATCTACACAAACATACATCTAACGAGTATAAAGCTACTAAAACTTTATAGAATTCTATACATTTTGTTGACAGAAGAGTTCTTGGCACTTATACAAAATGGCATCTTTTTTTTGCCATTCGTTTTAATTGCGGTTTCACCTAATCCTACTTAACCTTACCCAACCTTATACCTAACCTAACATCACTTAACATCTTTCGTTCGAAAATTGAGAATTACTTGGCTGTAACTCGGGTTGCGCTCCAAAATTCGCAACAGAATCGGTTAAAACAATCAATAAATAAATATATATACTGTATATGTTTTAACTGATTCTGTTGCAAATTTTGGAGCGCAACCCGAGTTACAGCCAAGTAATTCTCAATTTTCGAACGAAAGATGTTAAGTGATGTTAGGTTAGGTATAAGGTTGGGTAAGGTTAAGTAGGATTAGGTGAAACTGCAATTAAAACGAATGCCAAAAAAAAGATGCCATTTTGTATAAGTGCCAAGAATTCTTCTGTCAACAAAATGTATACAATTTTATAAAGTTTTAGTAGCTTTATACTCGTTATATATATATATATATATATATATATATATATATATATATATATATATATATATATATATATATATATATATATACACACAGGGTGTTTCAGGAGGAAAGGTCAATACTTCGGGAGGTGATACCTAGTATCGGTCATTGTGAGAAGAGAAAAAAAGTTCATATGAACATGTGTCTAATTCTGAATGGTTACGGAGATAGAGAGCTGTTTGAATCTACAAATACAAAAGTATTGTTAGTGGTAATCAAGAAAGAGAAACCAATTACTGTTTCTAACATTTGATATTTAAACATTGGCATTTTGAATGGTATCAGATACAGAAATGACAAATTTGTTAGTTTACAATACGTTTTCGAAAATCCACCGTCAACCTCAATGCACTTTGCAACTCGTGTGCGAAGATCGCGTGTTGTTCGTCTGAGTTGATCTTGACGTTCCTTTATGCGGGCAGCAGCATCCAAAATGCGCACGAGCAATTCGTCTCGTGTATCCATCTTTCTTTTGTGAACTTAACTTTTCATCCACCCCCACAAACAATAATTATCTAACGGAGAGAGGTCTGGAGACCTTGGTGGCCATTGAATGGGACCATCGGGGGGAGGAAGAGCTGCGCGCGCATCAGATTCAGACAGCTCTATCTCCGTAACCATTCAGAATTAGACACATGTTCATATGAACTTTTTTCACAATGACCGATACTATCACCTCCCGAAGTATTGACCTTTCCTCCTGAAACACCCTGTATATATATATATATATATATATATATATACACACACACGGATCACCTGAAGATCAGGGCCCCCAGCCTTCTTTAGTTACTCGTATAAGGCTAACTAACGAAAATATCACGACTTAACCTAACCAATCGTCAAGGGTGTACAGTTGACCTAACACATGGTTAGGTTAAGTCGTGATATTTTAGTTAGTTAGCCTTATAAGGGTAACTAACGAAGGCTGAGGGCCCTGATCTTCAGATGACACACACACACACACACACATACACACACACACACAGTATATTAATAGTGTATTCGGTTAAATCTATTACATGATTATGATAATGTGTGTATGAGATTTGGAGTAGAGTGAACGGTTATGTGCATCTGTTGTTTCCCTCTTTGTCTGAACAGTGTTTGGAAATACTTCTAAACATTTAACTATGAAGGAATTAAAAGGAAGGGAGTCGGGGGATGCACTTACGGACTTTGTTCAAATCCATATATATATATATATATAACATTAATTGTATTACGTTCGCATCATCACTTTCTTTGTGACCTGACCACCCGTTACTGATGATGGATGACCTCCGTAAAATCTTTGTCCCGGTGCCCCATTGGTCACGTGACATACGTGACGTTCAGTCTTTGATTCTGTCCCCGCGTCACATTCCATATCCGTGACGTTTTGAATTTCGCGTCATTCTTTCTCCCGCTTTCTCTTCCCGATTCTTCCACCCCTTTTACACCTCTCCCCTCCCCCTTTCCCCCAACTCGCCGCGTCCCCTCACATTTCGACCCCCTTCCCCTCGCAGGCGTGACGTTAAACGGTGGCACCGCAACCCTCTGGGGAGGCATAAACTGGAAGAGTTGTTTGGGCAACTTGCGTGTCATTCCATTTCGTATCTTATTAGAAAGACTTGTTAAAAGCGGGTCTAATTTATGCCACGGCATTCCTTATCAGCTCCGCCGGCCTCCGCGCGCCAACACAACTTCTTCGCTGGCAAACTTTGGCCCGCATTTTTCCTTCTTCAACTTCTTATTTATTTTTTCGTAGTTTTTAATTTTCTGTTTTGATTTTTCAATTTTTGTTAATTTTAATATCTTTATTTTTGATTTTTGTTTTTTTTTCATTTTTCATTTTTGGTGTATTATTTTTCATTATATATGAATGGTGTTTTATTCCCGACTTCGGAATGCCTTGATCTAATTGCCGTCAAAAAAGGTCTGTCCTTTTTTTTTTATTTTTTTTTTTTTTTGGGGGGGCTTTCTCTTTTCTTACCAAAATGAGAGATTATTTGGAATTTGGTTCTAAAATAAAGCGGTTTTATCTCGCGGTATGGCTGCGTTTTTTCTTTGTAATTTTTTTTGTTTTTCTTTAGCGGAGAAAGCGGTTGCATGGTTAAAGTTTAATTGAGTCGCTGATAATTTCCTTTTTTTCTTTTTTTTGTCGTTTGCTTTGAAAAGAAATTTTATTTACGAGATTGCATTGAGAGGCGATAAGCCTTCTGTTAGTCTTCTACGAATATTAAATAATGCGCAAGTATATACGATTATCTAGCGTGTAAAATTTGTTTGATAAAATATATATATATATATATATATATATATATATATAATATATATATATATATATATATATATATAGAGAGAGAGAGAGAGAGAGAGAGAGAGAGAGAGACTCGTAGCAGGTCGTTACGCCACTTCCCTCGATCTGGGTAGTAGTTGGCTGGTAATCGTCTTTTGCATTCAGATGATGTAACGACCCGTGGTTCGGATTCCACGTGAAGCTGTACAGTCGGTCCCGTTTGTCATACGATACCCTGACTACATGCATACATCGAAACAAAACAAACACACAGTGTGTGTGTATATATACGTATGTATATATATATATATATATATATATATATATATATATATATATAATAAAAATCGTTGTTTTTTTTAAGTGTGACACCTCGTCGACAGTGAGTGTTCTTGTATGAAACATTAAAACATTGAAACATTAATTCAGTAATAATATTAATACGGGTTCTTTCCTTAAATTCGCCACTCTGTGCGAGAAACGCAATCACAGGAGTGATTATCGAAGTTTCAGAGTCGTAAAGTCGAAGCTGTATGCAATGAAGACCGGAAACACGCCCTTACGGGGACGGAAGAAACCCCCTCCTCGGAAATTTCGCCCCTGGGAAACATTCCGCAGATTATCTTTACGTTCGGAATTGCCGCAATAGAAGCTTTCACTGCGGCCATTGTCGGGCGGGAAAAAAGTAAGTGAAAAGAGGCAAGTTCGAACCGAAGACTCTTTCGTTCGACGTTCGTTGCTGAACCCGCTCGGAATGAAGGGAAAAGTGAGGGAAAAATAACCGAGAAAACTGAAAACGGACCAACTACTTGGTTTGGTGGACGACAAATAGCTTTAGCAAAGGAATGGATTCCTTACATCGGCCATTCAACCAACCAACCAACCAACCAACCAACCAACCGACCCACCGCTTAATTCCAAAACTTCAAATTTCGAATTGGGGGTAGAGGGGTGAGGCAAATTGTCGAAAAAGTTTTAAGATCTTTTTTTTTTAATCGTTTTCGAGTTCCTTCGGGACAAATCGAAACTTCCTCGATAAGGAAGGTGAAACTAAAAAAATTTTAGTTATATAATTTAAGCCTTTTATATATAATATATATATATATATATATATATACACAGTATATGATACACACAGACCATGCATGGAACAAGGAAGTCTCCCGAGAAATTAAATCCACTGGAGTCCGAATAAGTAATGGTAAATGACAAACACTATAGTTTTTCTTTTTTATGAACTATATAGCGTTTGTCATTTACCATTACTTATTCGGACTATAGTGGATTCAATTTTCCCCGGAGACTTCCTTGTTCCATGCATGGTCTGTGTGTATCATGAAAGAGCCTCAGGGGACCATTCTGAGTTCAATCCCATATATATATATATATTGTGACTGAAAGGAGTGCGTCTGTATTACGTCAGTTAGGAAACAAATTTGCTTCTGATGAACCATGCACCAATGCCCAAAGGACCAAACGTGTCTGCGATACTAACATGTAACAAGGGTACATTGGAATATGATAACTCAAATTATTACCTTCAGTGGTGATGAGTTTCGTACGAAGCCTCGTTGGTACATTGACCCTCTATGCTTCTATGTACTTGGCAATGAGGCTACGAGCTGCTCATACCTAACTGAACGAGTGTATGGACGGAGCGGTGCTTTGTAAAACTGGTGGTCTTTAGTTTCTAAGAGTTAATCTATGAAATGTGTATATATATATACACACCCTGTGATTTAAATATATACAGGGTGTTTATAAAGTTTCGATCCATTTCGGCCAAAAAATTATTTTTACGCAATATATTTGTCATATATATTCTTATTCTTTGTCATATATATTCTTAATGGTTTATTTCCATTTCGTTGCAAGTATACCCAACCCATAAATAACGAGAATGACGATGCTGACACGTCCTCATACGATTGAAGTCGTTCGTTACCTTTCGTTCTCACGTCAGACTCGAATGTGATGGGCTACGTCATGGCCAGTGTCGTCCCCGCAAAATATCTTCACCAGCGGAAGAATGTTGAACCAGATTTTCTGGACTTTCTCGCAAATCTCTTCTGCTCCTCCTCTTACGACAATCGCCGGATATGAAGGGCAATCCCTTCACTCTTTTCAGAATTTTCACTCTCGTTAGGTACGAGTTGGGTGTATCTAGAGAGAAATAGATATTCTATTTATAGGAAACTACGACAACCACGGGTTGATGTTAATGTCGAGCGTGAAGTAAATTGGTGCAAAACAGACGAGGAAGGTTCGTCCCCGAAAAGCTGGGCCACTACCAGAACACGCTTCCCACTACACCATACGGAATATATATATATATATATATATATAGTGAAGCGTTATTTCGGCGCAAACGGTGTTGTGAAAGCGGAACATGATTTTAAAGCCAAATTCGAAGTAATAGATGGCCCTGTATAACAGATATGCGATAAAAGGACTAATGAAGAAATTAGAAGATAATGAAAGTGTACAAAACATTTTGAAAAGTTGTTTTGGTCGTAAGAAAACCGCACGGACTCCTGAGAATTTGCAGTGAGCGAAAGAAGCGTTGCTACGAAGCCCCCCCCCTCCCCCCCGTTGAAAAGTCGGTGAAACGACTGTCTCAGCAACTCTCTTTAAAAACTCGAAGGCTGTCACATTGAGCATCGGTTTACATGATAAAACCTCAAGTGATGTATCGTAGAAATTGATGTGTTAAATACTTTGTAACATAGGAATTAAGTGAAAGAGAACCTCCTGTATTGGAGATTATATATATACACACAGTATATATATATATTATATATATATATATATATATATATATATATATATACACACCACACACCACACACACACACACACACACACACTCAGAATGGTCCCCTGAGAAACTTGTATGTTAAACACAGACCGTGCATGGAACAAGGAACTCTGGGAAATTACATCCACTATAGTTCGAATAAATAATGATAAATGACAAATACTATAGTTTTTCTTTTTCATGATGGAAAGCCCAACGTGGGCACCGGGTTACTCGCAAAGAGGCCCCAAAATATAGCTTCCCTCACCAGCTATCTGCAAAGCAGATAGGATCCAGCTTTGGGACAGGATCCTGTCCTGTCCAGCTTTGGGACAGAATCCTGTCCCAAAGCTGGATCCTATCTGCTTTGCAGATAGCTGGTGAGGGAAGCTATATTTTGGGGCCTCTCTGCGAGTAACCCGGTGCCCACGTTGGGTTTCCATCATGAAAAAGAAAAAACTATAGTATTTGTCATTTATCATTACTTATTCGAACTATAGTGGATGTAATTTCCCAGAAGAGTTCCTTGTTCCATGCACGGTCTGTGTTTAATATACCCGGGTGAACCAAAAGTAGGTGGACAGTAGGTTGAATAGGGTTTGTGTTATATTATATTATAACTATGGTGTTCATTATAACTATGGTGTTGTGTTATATTATATTAAATATTATAACTAAATTTATTTAAATTTAATCTTTTTTCTTTAGTGAGATCATGCTGAACGAAATTGAAGGAAATCCAATAATTTTAGATAACATTGTGTGGACCGATGAGGCTTCTTTCAAATTATCAGGTCATGTTAACCGACATAATTGTGTTTACTGGTATAGTGAGAACATGCATTTAACATTAGAGCTGCAACTAAACCAGCCTGGTGTCACTGTTTGGGGTGGTATTTCAAGTTCTGGTGTTTTAGGACCAATTTTTTTGATGGAACAGCCACAGGTGATAAGTATCTCGAATTCTAATGAATGAGTTGTTCCACACTTACAAACAGCTAATTCACATGACCTCTATTTCCAACAAGATGGGCCCCTCCACATTATTCAAGAGCAGTCCGTGAGTATCTTGATGAACATTTCCCGAGAAATGGATCGGCCGAAGAGGTCCAATTGAATGGCCTGCACGTTCACCTGACTACCCCAATGGATTTTTTTTCTTTTGGGGAGTACTCAAGGACAAAGTTTATAGTCGAAAACCACGAAGTGTTGGTGATTTGAAAAATTACATCAGAGATGCATTTCAAGAAATTAATGCACAAAGAAACTTGTGCAAAAATGTTTGTCGAAGTGTGAAAGGTAGACTTCAAAGCTGTGTAAATTGTGATGGACAGCAATTGAGCACCTGCGTTGATAAAATTTTCAGTGCTTTTGTATTGTATTGGTGTAAGTTACTTTTTTTTTAATTTGTATTATAGTATACAAAAAAATTAAATATAATTGTATATGTATTCTCAAAATAACGTTATCATTTACTGTCCACCTACTTTTGGTTCACCCGTACCTATATCTCGTTTAGTGGATTCCAGATAATGGTCGAAATCAACAGTATCCATTGTATTTATTGGTATTTTATTTTCAAATAGGAAAGCAGAGCCTCCATACCTCTATTTAGGAACTCAGGTGTACTTCTCTCATCCTGACACCCCTTTCCGATCATTTCTAAAGATCCTCCTGAGTCGCTGATATTGCTCGATCACGATCACTCCATTTATGAAACTGATTCGCGGTGTAAATATTAAACGGATCATCTCTTCTTTAAATATTAATATATACTTTCTTACCCATTACCTGCGTTATATTACAAAACCAGCACAGTACTAATGTGTGTTGTGGTCATGGTAATGACTATATTTGGCAAGTAGAATGTGAACATGTCACGGATATCTCTCTCTCTCTCTCTCTCTCTCTCTCTCTCTCTCTCTCTCTCTCTCTCACATACATATATATAAACACTCGGAAGTTTGTTAAAAAAACACTGCGTGTAGAATTTTTAACTCTATTTTTACTATGAGTAAAATAGTTGAGTAGTTAAATAGTTTAGTCTCTCCTTCCCTTTCACACTGACTCCGACTCCACCCCACGAACTTCTCCTCATGGGTGAGTAGTTGTAGTTCACAAGTAATCATTTTTAACAGATTATTTTTAATCTTTCCTCAGAAACATCCCCTCAGTGGAGTTTTTGTAATTTTTCTTTGTACTAACTCGTTCCTCTTTGGGGGAGGGGAGACACGAGGAGCCGAGGGGAGTGCATGGGAGAGGGGAAAGGAATCCTTAGAAGATGAGAAGGATCTATTGGTAATATGTCTTACTCTCACTCCCCCTCACTCATAAATGAGGGGATATGGCCCTATACTTGCTCATCATCTCCTTCGTGAAGATACGAACATCACAAAGGAATACGCAATGATTTCACATACATATACGCAAATTATACACACGAAAAAAATCGTTGACACACTCCTCGGGTTTCTATTAGCTTAGGTTTGAATTACATCATGTGGGAGGCTAGGTTATAGGTTAGATTATGCCTTATTAGGTCCTTTGGGTTAGGTTAAGTTACCTATGTTAGGTAAGAAGAATGCACGGCGATATTTTTGTACTGTATATCCTTCGGGGACGGCAGCGACATTTATTGGGATGAGGCGACACTGATCGCCTGCGGTTTCGAGTTGTTTTTCGATTACGGAGTATCGGTAATCGGTGGATTACGAGTAGGAAATGCGTCATTCTGCAAATAGGATTTAAAGTTGTCTTTACACACTGAAAGCAGATTTTCTGTTAAATCTGGACTTTTCAACAAAATATATAATGTTGAAGCATGTTTTTATTACTTTCTTTCGAAGCGATGTACATTTTATGCCAAAATCCCTCAAATCCATTTATCAAGTGACATTTCAACATAATTACACGTATAATATCTCTTCACATACTTCCATTTCACTAATTTTTAGTGAAATTAAAATCTTGTTTAAAATGATGAAAATTGTTAGTGGTCAAAGTACATTTATGTTGAAATTACTTCGACCTAATATTTTTTTGTTATTGTATTTTATTTCCAAAGTATTCAAAATTTATAACTGTTCAACTTATTTATAGGCCAGAAAATCACGCACTCGTGATTTTAATGAATCGGTTAATAAAGATTGTAGCCAATTGATGCAACATGTTTATAATACCGACATGCAAAGTTGCAGTGCAAAAATAGAATGGCAAGTGATATTTGTTTTTTTCGTATATTCATTTTGGGACACCCTGTATATAATTAATTTAATGTTAACAGTTTCTTCAAAAGCACTTTCTAACCTAAACATATTTCAGTAATGATGATATCCTTCCATAAATCTTCCTTGGTGGGGTACTGGTTCGACCCCCACTTAAAGCTGTAGGTCCCCCCACGTTATTTGACCTTAGATGTTGCGGAGATGAAATGACCCAAATTATTATTATTATTATTATCATTATTATCATTATCATCATTATTATTACAAGCGACCGAAATCACCCCGTTTGGATGGTCTTCAAACGAATTGACAGTGGGAACAGTAAGTGTTAAGGCGAAAAGTCTTACGTCCTTTAAATAAAATATTTAAGTCTTTTGGGTTATTAATAAAGTAAAAGTTTTTATAAAGGATTACCTATTAAATTAAGAATATGGATTAGCAATTTAAAATGTTGTATAATGATTGGAAACTACAACAGGTGTTACCTGGCAAGTTTCTTTTTTTTTTGGGGGGGGGGGGGGATATAATTGAACGAGAAATAACATTATTACAGCGTATGTTGGACGTGGCTGCCTTTGACATAGATACATCAGTCTTTAAGACTTTCGCGCATTACCGCAACAAAATAGCGAAACCATGTCGAAAGACAACCTCCGACAGGAAATGGTACGGAAAGACTCGCCACACTGCTTTCAAGCGGAACACCTTATATACTTTATATATACTTTATATATACTTTATAAGAATTAAAGTAAACCTACTGTTTATTTTCCATGACATTTGAGACAAAAATCCCAAATAAATATTTGAACAGAAAACGAAATGTCAGTCACCGCAAAGAAATTAAAAAAATAAATTCTAAATTGAAACTGGTTTTTCTATCACTAAAATGTATTTGTGACACTTTATTATTTTTAGTTATAAAAATTGGCAAAGTTTATATAAATAATTTTTAATATTTCAAATGAACATTTCCATTTTGTTTGTGTCACTCGAGAGAAGAATAAAGGTATTTGAATGCCTTCACCAGTCAGGAGCTAATTGATAACGAAAGATTGCCACATGATGACCTTTGACGGTTTTAATTGAATTCGTAACCTCCCTAGAAAAGGTTCATTCACCTGTTAATTAATGCCCTTTGGCCCGCGCGTTGGATTCAAAAGCAACGAAAAACGTGGCGCGGGTTTCAGAAACGTTTGAAATCAATAAAGTAATTACATTTATTCTATTCGGATCCTACCGTGCGTTTGACGTTTGCCGAGATCAAAAACATTGCAGTTCCGTTTCGGTCGCCCGCGCCCGGAGCTCGTGCCGAACCCGTGCCGAGTCCGCGCGAAATCACGACTGCTTATCTCTGCTTCCACCTCAATGCTCGCCAGAAAACGCAGTTCGGTTGGCTTCACTTTGTCAATTTGAACGTTGTTACATACACCGTTTACACGTATGTACGTATTCATTTTTTAACGCGTATGTGAAAATAATACTGAGGAAATTACGCGGTCAAATACCCGATGATATTCATGCGCGAAAGTTAGGTATAATTTAATACGAAAACATTATTATTATTATTTATAAATGATTCCAGCAATATTAATGGGGTTAGAAATAACGTCATAGAACAAGACGCTTTATGAATTCAGTGTTCAATTTTTCATCTTTAAAGCCACTGAGTGACTGGATCTCGTTGAAGAAATCTGTCCCGGATTACCGGATAACGTGTATCGTGTACGATAAACGATTCCTTTGAAGGGAAAGATTTATGAGTCGTAGATTAGCCGTTTTGAGTTAACGCTTCCGTGGCTTCTGAGAAGACATTAATCGATGGCTTAACATTTTTATACCCTCAAAATAGGAGAGGCAAAAAAGAACTGCAAAAGCGAGCTGATATCTCCGTGTTTGCTGATGACAGATTTTGACACGGTACCAGATAAGCCCCTCCCCCCTTACGAGAGTCAGATGCCAAATGCAAGAGAATTTGGTTTAGTTTTTACAAAGTATTTTTATCAGTACATAATTTGTTTGGTTTTATTTCAGGTTTTTCATAAGCACATTTGAATAGATATCATGCAAAGTTTTGATCACCAGTAGAAAAATAATATATATATATATATATATATATATATATAATATATATATATATATATAAAGGGTGATCCAGAGAAATGGGACCCAAAAGAAACCCCTGTAACTCTTAAAGTATAAGTCCTTTTATAAAATCATATGCATCATTCGAAAGAGGATAGTTACAAGTTTGTACAGGATTGTATAGGTTTTGACAATACAAGACAAGATAAGATACAAAACAAAATAAAAGTGTTAGTTAAAACTAACCCTTCAAGATGACTGCATGGACTGTGGAACAGCTGCGTTTCATAACTGAGCAATATTATTAGAGCATGGAAGAAGTGTAGTTTCAGCTCAAGATTTTTCAAGACAAATTTCAGATGTCAAAATCACCTAAGAGCTGAAACTACACTTCTTCCATGCTCATAATATTGCTATTATGAAACGCAGCTGTTCCACAGTCCATGCAGTCATCTTGAAGGGTTAGTTTTAACTAACACTTTTATTTTGTTTTGTATCTTATCTTGTCTTGTATTGTCAAAACCTATACAATCCTGTACAAACTTGTAACTATCCTCTTTCGAATGATGCGTATGATTTTATAAAATACATATATCATTGTAATGTAACCCTTTTCTTTGTTTTGGGTTGCGTTTCTTTTTGAACACTAGACCTATATTCACCTATAGGACCTATAGGACCTATATTCACTGGAAAGGAGAAGAGAGAGATACACCATTATTTACACTTGGAAAATAATGGAGAAACGAGTCCCTAATCTTACTCTGAATCCCATAACTCCCCAAACAACGATGGAAAGTAGAAGCGGTAGACTGTGTCGTATTCCCAAATTGAAGGCGAGACAGGGAACATCCTTAACCCTGAAAGAAAATAGTTTTGTAGTGAGAGGACCAAAACTGTTTAATCAGTTGCCCAAAGACCTAAGAAACACGAAGGGAGTTGCAGTGGAAATCTTCAAAAGAAGACTAGACGCCTGGCTCAGAACAATCCCCGATGAGCCGGGCGTACCTGGCTATGTGAGGTGGAGAGCGCAAGGATCCAACTCACTACTTCACCAGGCCAACTCGAGAGGAGGGGCGACAAGCTTGACCTTCGCGAAATGAGAAATCATCACGCGGAACCTTTGTAAGGTAAGGTAAGGTATATATATTATATATATATATATATATATATATAATATATATATATATATGTGCGTGTGTGTGTAGTTAAAAAAGTTTAGTGTACTTTTTCCTAAATTGTTCATGCCATTCAGACGCAGGTCAAGCTTGTCGCTCCCACCTTAGACCTATAGCTTAACGTGGAATCCGAACCACGACCTCCCAATCAGCAGCCTAGCAGCTTAACCACTAGGCTACACATTTATCTACTAGCCAGTTTTTTGTTTTTTGTGAGGGAGGATGAACAGCTGGGTGAACTGAGTGCCGCCTGCAGCAGCCGAAAATCTAATGAATTCGTTGACAGCGATAGTAACTACACACTGAGGCGAGACCGAAACCGAGACCATATACAATTTTTTGCATGTATTCAGTATTGTATAATGCCTAATTCGTAAGCTTTGTATTTCACATTCAGGAATAAAGATTGTAGAGAGGTTATCAGGTGACAATTGCAAAATTTACTCATAATTTATTCACAATTAATAGTTTTCATTTTTCAGCAGTTATTGCCTACTTAAACGAGATAAATGTTCGTTGCACTTGAGTAACATCACAGTGATGTAGTCC